>OMNW01030751.1:0-12348 GCA_900303245.1 Selene dorsalis | reverse complement strand
CTTCAGTTCTTTCCAAAGATTTTCAATTGGATTCAAGTCTGGTGATTGACTGGGCCATTCTAGCAGCTTTATTTTCTTTTTCTTCAACCAGTTGAGTGCTACCTTGGCTGTGTGCTTGGGATCGTTGTCTTGCTGAAAGATCCACCCTCTTTTCATCTTCAGCAGCCTGGCAGATGACAGCAGATTCTGATCAAGAATGTCTCGATACTTTTCTCCAGTCATTATTCCTTCAATGATATGAAGTCTACCAGTACCACATGCTGAAAAACAGCCCCACGCCATGATGCTCCCACCTCCAAACTTGACTGTTGGTATGGTGTTTTGGGGGTGATGTGCGGTGCCATTTTTCCTCCAAACATGTTGTGTCTTATGACATCCGAAGAGTTCAATTTTGGTCTCATCTGACCAGAGTATGTTCTCCCAGAATGTCATGGGTTTATCCAAATGTTGTGTCGCAAACTCCAAACGAGCTTCAACATGCTTCTTCTTCAAAAATGGAGTCTTGCGTGGTGTGCGTGCATGGAGGCCATGGCGGTTGAGTGCATTACTTATTGTTTTCTTTGAAACAACGGTACCTGCTGATTCCAGGTCTTTCTGAAGCTCTCCACGAGTGGTCCTGGGCTGTTGGAGAACCCTTCTGATGATTGTTTTGACTCCTCTGTCTGAAATCTTGCGAGGAGCACCTGGCCGTGGCTGGTTTATGGTAATGCCGTGTTCTTTCCACTTCCGGATGATGGCCCCAATAGTACTCACTGGAACTTTCAGAAGTTTAGAAATGCGCCTGTAACCAATGCCTTCAGTGTGTTTTGCAACAATAAGGTTGCGTAGGTCTTTGGACAGCTCTTTGCTTTTGCCCATCATGCAATGCTTCTTGTCTAACACCTTGCTGGTGAGAAACCTTTTTAAAAGGCATCAATCAGGACTACACCAGCTGATATTACTTTGCACTAATGGGGGACAGGTTAACCTTCTGAATACTGACAAACTCCAGCTGCTTTCTTGGCTTGCCAGACCTTTTTACCCCTCCTTTTCTTCATGTGTTCAATAATTATTCCCTGTGCCATTTCACTTTATTACACATAACTTAATTTATGGGCATAAATGTTTGGATTGCTTTGTATGTGTGCATTACTTGGGTTGATGCCGACATCTGGTGAAAATTTCATGTCAATAGTTCAATTAGAAATATGTTTTTTGAGAGAAATGTTGACGTGTTCAATACTTATTTTCCCCGCTGTAGGTGCATCTTGTCCTTTTAATAATGTGTCTTTCAAACATCAGTGATACACCGGCTTCAGTGGCTCCACTACCTCAGTATAACAACAGTCCACCTGACAACACCTCCGAGTCAGATGCATACAACTCCATGAGGTTTCATGACAAAAATACTAAATTGTGTGCACAAAACCAGAAATGTGTGTGTGCGGAAATACATGTGCATATGTAGGGTCCCAGTTTATAGAGTTGACACATTGAGGCATTGGTTGTCTGTGTATGAGCCTCAATTCCACTCTCACAATTATACATAAAAAGATGAAGACACCTTAATCTTCTATTTTTTAAAAACACATTTTCTGTCTTAAGATATGAGGAATGGAATTAAGGAAAGATGAGAAAGAACTGTTCTGATGACCTACCTGCACAACCTCAGCCTCAACCCAACCATCTGTAATTGGACCCTGAACTTCCTGTCCAACTGGCCCAAGAACATCAGACCCCACCCTCTATCTGAGCACTGGTCTGCCACAGAGCTGCATGTTGAGCCCTATGCTCTATGTACATGTCCACGCCACAAATACCATTCTAAGGGTTGCTGATGACACAACAGTCATTGGCAATGACAGGACAGCCTCTCAGGACAATATACTTAAGCTGACAACCTGGTGCTCCATCAACCATCTGACCCTGTACACCAGAAAAACAAAGGAGAACTTCAGGAAAAAGAAATCTCCAAGTTTCCAGCTTTATATTCTCGGGGGTGTACATGACAGATAACCACTCCAGGGAAACACACATCTCCACTGTGGTTGGGAAGGCACAATGATGCCTCTGCCCTCCGAGAAGGCTGGAGCATGCAGGGCTGCCCCAGGACCTTCTCACATCATTGCGCTGTGGAAGGTGTGCTGACCTACTGCCTCATAGTATTGTGCGGAAACTGCACAAGACAGGAACACAGAGCCCTGCAGCAAGTCACCAGCAGTGGCTAAAACATCATTGGGGCACAGAAGACTCTCACCTGTCAAGGTGCAGCAGGAGGGCTTCAAAGGTCATCAGGGATTCCACCCATTCTGCACATCAGGTCTTTGAGTGTATGGTTCTGTATAACCAGCCAGAGGGTAACAGATCAAACTCTACAGCACCTGAATCCCCCACCCGCATCTCCACCCAGGTCCAACCAGCAGACCTCTAGCACAAGCACTTTATCTGAAGCATATTTTTTTAGTAAAATAATTTTATTAATTACATTCTCACTGCAGTTTTCTATTTATTTAGTTTTTTTTATTTGTTTATGACTTAATTATACTCATTTAGGACATGCCATTATGCTCAGAAGAGCAATATTTTTATATTTCACATGTCTGCGTAATGTATGTCTTCATCTTCTATTGTCATATTCATCTCACACTGTGAATACCTTTTAAACTCATTGTGATGCACTGCAGTACAATAATCATCAAGTTTGTTCAATTTGTCACCGAGGCATTTAGGTGCTAGAAATGAAAGTACAAAAAGCTCTACCTGCAATTACTGTATTAATATTAATATAGTATTCAAACAGTTTACAGAATGCCTCAAAATGATTAAGGATGAGAAATTATGCTCTAAGAAATATCAAACACAAATGCAATTATGTCCATTTATGACTCATTAAGCTCTTATTGTTGTATAAAAACTTATAATGATGAGTTAGATGGCTCCTGAAAACTGTGCACACATGGTCAAACAGTGCATGTAGGTTAGAAATGCCACTGTATGTGCAGTCAATTGTCTGCATATGGTTTTGTTGTGTACACATACTGTAAATTCTCAAATAAAAGCTGAGTTTCAATTAGAAACCGGATCTATTGTCTGTGCACACTCTTGTCAATCTCACAGCACTAGATCGCCTGTTTGAGCAGTTTCTAAGCTGCTTAATTTGTGCATACAATAGTTAGACAGCACTGCTCAAATTGCTCTTTTTCCCTCGGTGCCACTGTTAGAACCATCTGTTAAAACCTTTGTCAATATGGAGTCACTACACAACGTTAGATCGCTTAGATTCTTCACAATTCAGAGTAAAGAAACAAACTGGTACTTTCTGAAGACTCTCTACCTTTGGTGAAGTCAGAATAACAATCTATTCATTTAGAATGACCTGAACCAAAAAAAAAAAAAAGAAGATAAAAGAAAAGAAGCCCGATGCCAGACCCAACCTGATGTCCGGTCGGATTGGTCGAGCTGGCCCATTGAGAACTCTAATCGGCACCGATTAAACTTCTTCTAAATAAATGCGTGCTCTGGCTCTTTCCCTGGGTCAGCCTGAGCTTTTATTTGAGAATTTACGGTAATTTATACATCTGGTCCCAGCACACCCATGGCTGCTCAAATGGGTGACTTTACGCAGTAAGTAATTGTTTCACTTCTGTCCCTTGTCTGTTGATTTATCTCCATTAGCAATAACAGAGAGCAAGTAATGTTTATAGTAGTAAATTCATGCTTCCAGTTCACAGTTTATTATTTTTGAGAAGTTGCGAAATCGTGTTACTTTGTGTGTTTGCTTGTTTGCTTTTGTGAAAGAGTCTCGTTATTGTGTCTGTGCAGTATCTCACGGCTGCAGCGACTCAAACACAACTCGTCAGTGCAATTAATAACTGATAACAGATAATTAAAGTTGCCATTGTTTGTGTGAAACATTGTGGCAGATTTGCCTTGGCTTTGAAGAAATATCCATGTCTGTGTATTTATCTGCAACCAACAGTTGATGCTTATACTTCTTTGTGAGATGCAAAACTAATTCACATTGGGAGATTAAAAAAAAATGTTTGGGCCTTTGTTTCCTTGAATGTCTAATTGAAGATAAACAGATTATTACTTGTGCCAAGGTCCAGTACACAATGAGCAAGCTGTTTTTTTTTGCAGACAAACAATTTCAGAGTTGTTTGTGTTTAACATACTATTTGCCCACACTGAATACTTCATTTGGAGACACTTGGGACTGAGGGACATGGTGCTAAAGTGTTAAAGAGCTGATGTCACTGGTGACTATGTCTCACAACTTCTAATCTGCATTCAGATCGTCAGTGTGGAAATATGCATGGGAATGATTTATGTCTTTAGCCTCTTTACAGTGACTTGAGATTTTACCCGAGCAACAACCTCTGAGTTTCCATCTACAGGAAGATTAAAATTATGCATAACTGAGGGTGACAAGAGGGTCAGCTTATTATTTCCACAAGACAGCATGCACTGAAGTACGCACACAAAGTTCTGTCTATTAATGGTTGCACAACATGGAGTAACCTGCTATTAGAGAAAGCATAAAAACGTGCACTTTTAAAAGAGACAGCTTGAAACATGGTTGAATATGAATCAGAACTGTGTTCACAAAGGGAAATCTTATTCACAAAAAATAAGTACTCTTATATCAGGAACTTTAACAGCAACCAGAATAGGCACTGTCTTAAGCACTTTAAACCTTTATACACAGTTCCATTCAAATTAAAGGCCCCATGGCATGACAAATGCAACTTTGGTTATTTTTTCGTGATCAGGAAAGTCTCTGGGCCTCGTATATACTGTTCATTTACTCACCCATACAACTTTGGTGTAACTTGGAGTCCTTCGGAAGATACTTAGATCCATTCACGATCCACGTATATCCATATAATGGGAGTGATGGGGCAACGATGCAGCTATGTACTATTCCCTGAGAGTACGGAGCGGTTCGGAGTTGTTGTGTGATTGTCATTTGTCGTTATCGCAGCCATGTTTTGATTGTGATGACTGTTAGTCGTGTTGTCTGTCGCTTCAACTATGCTTGTATCGATTACATAGCAGTTAAACAAATGTAATAAGCTATTGATATCATCTATGTATATCTTTGTGCTGGTTCTGTTGGTCAGCTAACCCCGCCCCCAGCCCCTGATGTTTCGGTTCTTGGCTCTTGACAAGCAAGGAGTTGGTGCTCGTCTGGAACCAGTTTTGAGAGCCAAGAGCCGGTGCTTAGGTGGTTGAAAAGCAAAGAACTGGAGCTAAGTCAGGCTCTGGGTCCAAACTAGCACTGGAACCAGCTCGGTGGAAAAAGGGTAACAGTAAACATATGCAAAATGCATTGAGATCTGATCACTCATACCACAGTCAGAGGTCTGGACCAGATGTGTACACGTAGTTTCAGCTGTGTGAATGCAAGCATGTCTTGAGGCATATCGAAAGACCAACCCCTCTGCTGACGTCCTCTGCCAGGGCCTAATTAGTCCCAACACAGTTTCATAATGAACCAAAAATATGTTCATACCATTTCACAGAGCAGTGGTATGATTCACTCAACCCCTTCCTGCCCTGTTCTCTCTCCTTCTCACCCTAACATGCGTCACACACTGTGTGTTGATCATTTACACAGGAAATGATGCATGTGAAGACATATGTGGAGACATACTACTGAACTGAGGGCAGTTCCTGCGTAATATCATCACTGAAGACACAACTTAACAGCAGGTCTCAGCGGAGCCTTTGTCTCCCTAAAAGCCTCAGCGTCACCAACTAGATCCTATCTGCTCATTAACACACAGTTGTCATTCTGTATCATTTATATTGTCCCTGTGAACTACCCACATATTGGTCCTTTATTAGTTTTGCTGTGATTGTGTAATGAAGCAGCAAACTTTTCCATTATGATTCAGTGGACATGCCTGCAGGCAGATTGTCTCTAGATGCTCTCTGATTGCTTTAATGCTGCAAGTTGTTTTGTCTTACAGCAGGAGTAATGTAGCAAAAAAGACAGGATTCAAGGTAAATGAGAATGTAAACTGCTCTTAAAGGACCTCTGTGGTGACAGTGATCTCTTTGTTTAATCTCACGATGCATGGCAGTTTAAATTTAGCACAATATTATGCATGTCAGTGATGTTGAACTCTAACACAGCCTTTGAGAAAGCATCTGCAGTTTTCAAAAGACAATATGGTGTGTAGCTCTGGGTTTGCCACAGCAAAGTAATGTTACTGTGTTCAATACTTAGTAAATGATTCATGTGTGGATAACATGCAGAATGAATGTACCAATGATTTTTGGCACATATTGAAGTAATCGTATATACATTTTATTTGATAATGCTCCAGAGAAGTCTGTTCTTTATTCCATGCTGGAATAAAAGTCAGGTTCATCTGAAGGTCAAGTGTGTAAAGTGGAATCTGTGGCATCTAGCGTTCAGATTCTAGATTGCAGCGCTCACCCCTCCCGTCGGCAATGTGACGGTGGCCTCCGAGGACAAAATGGTGTCTTCCACGACTGAAACGACTGGGGGTAGTTCAGGATCATCAAGCGATGAGGTGAAGATGTAAACCATATTACGTTATGTTATAGGTTATTAGTTGGAGGTTAGGAGTGTTTCATTCCTAATTGTAGAGTTGTTCCAGTTCCAAAACCAGTATCAGAAATGACTCCAATACGGCAGAAAATGCCGACATCGGTATCAACAAGTACCTGTTAGTGCCATTAAGCCGTTAGCGCCGTTAGGTCTGTTAGCGACGTTAGCTCCATAAGCGACTATATTAAACAAAATGAGTGAGTTTGTCCCCTTTCGGCTACCGTATTCAAAGATGGCGATGCAACATGGCAGATTCGGTAGGGTGCACCGCCACCTACGTATTTGTAAAAAAAAACTCATTCTAAGTTACGAGAAAGCTTTCATGTGTATGTCATTGTGATTAGACTTCAGTAAATATGTATTTATGAAAGCAGTATTTGATTTTTGATAATTAAAAGCCAAATAAGTTACACACTGTACCTTTAAAGTGATTTAAATGAGTCATGGAGAGGAAAAAAAGAGTATAAAATAAAGAAAGAACATATATAACATATATAATATATAACTTCAGAGTAAGTACACATCACTCATAATATTCTTTAAGGTTGTTATTTTACTATTCTAGATAACGACTTAGGATATTTAGTGTTTACTTTGCCTTTTGAAAAAACACACGTCAAAAGCAACTGGGTGCACTATAAAAGAAGTCACTCTCTTGCTGAGATAAATGTTCAAAGGCTGATATAAGCATGTTAAATGATAAAATTATCAAGCATGTGTTAGAAATATGTGATTGATGCATTTGTTATAAGAGATAAGATTTGCTCGCCAGTTATGGAGCTGTTGCTGTTACCCAGATGGCCAAGTTATAGCAGTTTTGTCACCTGTAGAAAAAAACAAAATATTATTTTACCTCTACAGGGTGATGGTGGGGGCTGGAACCAATCCTAGCTGACATAGGGTGAGGTTATGGTCGCCAGTTTATCACAGGAGATGAACAATACACATACACACTGACCTTTGCAAACTACAGACAATTAAAGGGATAGTTCAACATTTTGGCAAATTACCTTTAATTATCGGTGCATGTTGTTTTGAAATCCGTGGGGCAGAGACGCGAGCTGCAGTACAGGTCCCCTGTCCCTCATCAAACTCGTCAAATACACAATCCAAAATCTCTAAAAATGCTCTTGTGGAAAAGCTGTGACCTGCACGTTCGCTGAGGTAAAAGGAGGACATTGCAAACTCCACCCAGACTCAGGAATCGAACCTAGAACCTTCTTGCTGGAAGGCCAGAGTGCTAACCACCAAGAAATTCATGTATCTTGTTATGGTAAGGAACTCGGTTTTGTACCTGCTACATAGCCGTCGCTAGCATTAACAACTTAATTCCCAGTCTAGAGGAAATATTATTCTAGCATCATCAAGTTTTGCCTCTACTCCCACTCAGTCCCAGCAGGAAACCACGTCAGACAGAAGAGGAAACTAAACAGACAGTCCATTTTGCAACACATTTAAAATCACTTTGCTCTGTGAAAAAGAGATGTACGCTCTCATACGGACGCTCTGCCCCTCTCAGAGAGAACTGGGATCTTTTAAATACTGTGCTTTGAACACCGTGACCACATCAGCACAGAGGACAGTGGCTCACAGATAGACAGAGCATATCTCAGCACCCAGTGCTCCTGTCACCACCATTAGACTGAGACCAACCAAACCTGCCCTCCCTGCAGTGCGGCACTGAAGGGTACAGTCACAGACATGCTCGTGCTCGTCCCCACTTCCCCCCAAAAAAGCTCCCACAGGCCATATACTGTGTTGTCCTCTTTACTCCCATCCCTCCTCCAACACTATCCCATTCCCATTCTGTCGACTGCGACCTCCTCCCGCTTCCGCCTGCTCTTTCTTACTGTGAAATGGAGCCCCTCTCAATCACACAGCGCTGCTGGCCTGCTCTTTATTTCACTCGTCTTTTTTTTTTTTTTTTTTCCCTGTCTCTCTCTTTCTCTCTCTCTCTCTCTCTGGCTGTGAGCTTATCTGAGAGGCTCAGCTGCTGGTCGACTGTCCACAGAGAACCCCAGGCCACAACAACAGGGAGAAAAAAAAAAAAAAAAAAGTCTGGCAAATAGTTATTCTTTGGCGTGGATTTATTTATGTTAAGTACCGAGACACTTCAACTATTTTACTGTAACCTCAACTTGAAATGTGGGAAGCGATAAGCTCCCTGCTATTCTGCAGCTCACGTGATACATCACTGAAATGCCACTGAAATTGAGTCAGTGGAGTCAGGTGACGGCTGCCTCTGTCACGTTTATTTCTCTATTTATTCTGTTATTTTTCTTTAGGAGAGTGAGGGCTGAATAATGCATCTGTGGTGTCCAGTGGAAAACATGCATCATCCAAATGTCAGCTCTTAACACAATAAGATTAAATGACAGATGTGTTTATCATGTCTTTTCAGAACATTTTTACACATTGTCATTTTCTTTTTTGACCACTGACCAGACACATCATGTTTCCATGACTCCCGACTGAAAAAATTAATCTCTGAGAAGTAACGGCAAGTCTTCATCAGACGCAGATACCGTGTGTTTAGAAAGTCTTCGGACCAAGACAATGAAGTTTATTGCTGCTGGTCTTTTCCAGTGTTGTGAAATCTTTCGTGAAATGCTTGTGGGCCATCCCAGAATGCAATGCCCGCCTAACTATGGGAGCCTTTTTAGCTCAAACTTGTAGTGTACACCGGCCGGGCACTTGGAGTGGATTGTGGTTCGGCCGTGGTCACATAACAAATGGACCACAGACTTTAGCCGTTTCGGTGCGACTGTTGTGTTCACACTGACGCAAACGAACAACACTCATCACACTCATCACACTGGGCTGAGCTAAACACTGCCTGTGTGAAAACACCCACAGACTCCTTAGTGAGGATGGGGCTCTAACAATTGACTTAACAATGTTAACCAAAGATGACCCCTTGTACAACTAGCATTAAATAGCAGTTAGACTATAAACAGAGGAGCACTCCAAACCACGCAAATGCATGGGGCTCAAAAGGAGGCCTCTGACGGCCCCTCTGATTGGCACATTTTGCAGTGACAGCTGCCTACCTGAAGCTCTCATGAAGACACTACACAGTGCATCTACTGCCTACTAATTGCCTGCATGTGAGACATTCAGGGTACATCTGTACATTGTAGTAACTGCTAACAGTCTGCATGTCTGAGGGTGTGTGTGTAGGGGGGAGGGGGGTTCTTTGCCAGCAGCCCACCAATATGTAGAATCCCCACTGATTTTCAATCAAGGGTGAAAGAAAGAGAAATGTAAAGCTCAGATATAACTTTCTGTTTCAGCTCACTTTTAATCACCTCCTCTAATGGGTATGATTTTACATTTTAAAAATAAGTGGATGAATAAACACTGTGTGATCAAAGTAGTTAGAATTTTCATTGACATAAAAACCGTAGCCCCTCACAGCTCGGTTTTATTGTAGCTTTCTGACAGACATTATTCAAATCAATCATCATCAACAGTTTGGCTTTGATGGACATAATCTTTAAAGGTTGTGTTGAACTCTGATAGTGAAGTGTAACAATGCTCAGGGGCTCAGTGACAAGGGTTTGAATTTCAGTTACAGCTGGGAACCATCAAGTAAGTGACATGTAAATTCAGTTGGAAAATGAGATTTAATATACAAGCAGAATTTGGTCTGTTGTCATATTTCCGATGTCATTGTGAGGAAACAGGCTGTGTGACACCACTCCTGTGGCAGTCCCACTCTGTGCACCATGCACTCTCTCCTTCAGGTAAGTGAGGTAGTAATCAAGGTGGAAAATAAGATGTGCATGTAGGCTTTTACCTGAGACATCTGTGAGGCTGCACGACTGATAGGTCCCTGTGGTGCTAGTTGTCAATATGATGTTTGGAATCTGCCTTGATAAATGTACCCCCAGGAAATATAACCAATCAGCATGTTGTCCACAGTGCTACTCTGTTTGTAAAGGACTGAAGAATTCATTAATTCCAGCATTTGACATGAAATGAATGGAATTTATACAATTAGAGACAAATTAATTAATCCAGATGTTCTTCCTGTTTCTATCTAGGATCATGTGGAGCTGGAGTAGGTGTGTGAATGATTAGCTTTCATAGTGCCATGAAAAGCCAAACCAATATGAATGTGTGTGTGAAAGGGTGAATGTGACAGTGTAAAGCTTTGAGTGCCGAGGATGAAAACAACTTGTGCGGAAATGGCGTGTTCCACGACTGGGACAACTGGGAGTATTTCAGGAGCATCAAGCCATGAGGTGAAGATCTAAACCATAATACAATATGTTATAGGTTGTTATTACACGGCTCTATTGAACGCTGCATTCTGATTGGTCAGTCGCTGCATTCTACGGTCTGTTATTTCTGGATAACAGACCATTGTTAAGTACAACACACCGTTGCTAGCGATGCTGCTCTGATCAGAGGAGCACAGCGGAAAAGAGGTTGAAGAGGAACTATGCAGGATATTTTTTGCCTGATGGTTCATTTTTACCTTAATTAAACAGCTTCAGAGAAACTGTGAATGACTTGTAAGTTGTTACAGGGAGAATGGAGGCTCTCTGTCTTCCACCTGCGTCTCTTGTCTCTTGAAAACCAACCTTGCAGCATCAGAACCTCTGACCTGTTGTTCCAGCTTTCGTCTCGGCACCGCGAAGCAAACGCGCCCCGTAACCCGCAATCTCTTGTGCATGACAGATAAAACTACACAACACACATCATAATGTGTGTATGATAATCCACCACTTGATTTCTCGCCAGCTTTGTCGAAAACAAATGCACACGGCCAGGAGGAGGGTTAGCAAAACAGAGGAAAAGTGACTGGACTTATACGATGGACAGATTTATACGCTAAATGACGCAATTTATAAAGTCGTATTTTGATCGACATTGCGTCTCAAATTATTTATGTCCCTCGTAAGCGGTGTAATAAGCGGGATAATGTAATAATGCTTCGTGTCGGGGTTCCATTCATCCTGTCTGGGTTTATTTCTCCATAACGACCGGCTCACTCTATATGATCCCTTACTCAGTGGGAGGTTAGTGTTTTATTCCTAATGGTTTTGGTAACAGGAGCAAACATTAGCGCAGTAATGCTAAGAATAACACGTTTTATTTTATAAAGTCATGGCACAGTGCGGCAGATAGGCTGGTAGGATACATTATAATATGCATTTTCAGAGTGTTCTTCCACAGGGGACAGGAAGAGGAGGAAGAGGAGAAGGAGAGGAGGAAGATGAGCAGTAGAGGAAGAGGTAGAGGTGCAGGAAGGGCCAGGCGAGGGACAAGTGTCTCGGCTACCGAGAGAGAAAGGAGGAGGGGAGGATGGCAGCTCTTGGAGCAGCAGAGAGGAACTCGTGAAACGCGCTCTCTGGCTGGATTTTCCGTTCGGGCTGCCGTACAAACATGGCACGGCAAGATGGCGACACTCTCTAAAGCAAGGCCCTTCCTTAATTATAAGGCTATGAAAACCAAATGAATTTTATTTTATAGCGATTATACACTTATACGAATATATTCATGGGTAGTATATTTAGATTTTGCCAATAAACCTTGCCAAATATATGATATGATATGATATGAATTACTTTATTAATCCCCAAAGGGAAATTCATGTGTCTGTCAGCTCATCACCATTTGCAGAAGAATTAAAAAAGTTACAAAGGATCTTCTATATTCCTCCGTCCTGCAGCAAAGAGAGAGGAGCCGTCCACCACCGCTGCTTTCCTGGTCCATCAAGGTGCCATGAAGTGGATGATCTGACCCGTCCAGAATGACCTCCACCACCCTCAGTGTTC
>OMNW01030747.1:5244-15244 GCA_900303245.1 Selene dorsalis | reverse complement strand
CTCTCTAACACCCGTTCAACAGCCGTTCAACATGCATGCGTGAGCTCTGTTTCGCAAACACTCGCCCACACGTGTTCCAGCCTTGACAGTAAGTAGCTTTCCTCAGCATACATGGCTGCTGTGTGGATGTGAGTGCAAATTGTATATGTGCCACTGTGTGTCTACAGTGTGTTGATTTGTGTGTGCCTGTGTGTGTGTGTGTGTCTGCGTGTGTGTGTGTGTGTGTGTGCATGCGTCAATGTGTGTGCGTGTGTTTTTGTGAGTATGCGACACAAGGTTGGATTTGGACTTGTTTTTAATCAGTGGGATTTTGCAAATGGCCTCGGGCTTCTCCCAGGGACTAATTAGTGATGTGACTTCGGCATAATAAATAAACACACACACACAAATACACGCATGCACACACACAGTCCAACACAGCATCAAAACACAAAAAGTGAACACAGAGCAGAGAGTTAGAGTCAGGATTTACAGATCGCATGAAGAAAGAGTAGATTTACAAGGGAAATAAACAAATGGGCTGATGCTGCCTGATCCACACTGTTGCTCTCTGTCACTAATTTCCTTCTTTTCTCTCTCTTTTCTCCTTTACGTTGTGTTTTTGTCAAGTTTTCACTTTCTATTTCTCTCCCTCTGTCACACACAAACATAGATTCCGCTATTTAATGTGTTGACAGCCTGCGCCCCAGTGAGAGCAGAAGGTTGACGGCCTAAGAGAATTCCTCAGGCTTTTCCACACAGCACCTTAATACACACACACACACACACACACACACACACACACACACACACACACACACACATTCTGGCTGTGTAAACCAGAGAGATTAGCAGCTCATTACCATACCACAGGGGGCCTACACACAGGGGACTGTGTGTTTCTCTGTGTGTATGTGTGTATGTGTGTTGTGTTGTGTGTGTGTGCGTGCGTGTGCCAGCACACCTCAGAGCATTGTCTTCTGGTCATAACAACAACTGTTCCATTATTTGTGTGTGTGTGCCAGAATGAAAGTGTCTTTAATCAGGAGGACAGAAAAACAGCGGCCGCAGAGAATTACTGAATATGTTTTCATCGCCGCAACAATTATCAGATTAAACAAATTCACCTCGTTAAGCAGCTAATCCATCTGTCCAATCAGCAGGCAGGGCAGAGGCGGCGGCACCTGCTCCCCGGTGGTGACCCTCAGACAGATGTGGAGATGTGGAGATGATCCACTTTCAGAGGCGCTGCTCGGATTCGAGGGAGGATTGTTTCATCCTTTTGAAGTCTGGCATTTGGCATGAAAAGGGGAATGCAACCCAGTTTACAAAAGTCTACTTTTATTTGGAAAGTTGATTGAGCTCTGTGCACTTTCCTAACAAAGTACTGCTTGTCTTTCAAACTCCACATTCTCTTCCCGGCGCTGTGATGCAGACAGCGTTAGAGCGTCTTCCAAAGACAAAGAGTTTTCTTTGAAGTTTGTCTGCTCAGTGCAGGGAATTTAACAGGCAACCCTTCAGCTGCATGGCAACTCTGGCATACAGATTACATCCACATTATTACCTTTAATATTCAAAAACCATCTCTTTTGCCGCCTATGTCTGCCTTCCACACGCCACACGAGGAGATTTAGAGCACTCCAGGGTTGTGTGTGTCGTCTGGAGACCCTTGACACAGAAACCCTTGGAAACGATGATAAACACTCACAGTCGCTCCCAGATTGGGTCTTATCAGCCTCGGCTACCAGTTGTGAAAACAACATGGATAATGAAATACAAGTGTTGTTGACCTCGTTGTCTTTGCTAGCAGCTGTTGTGCAGTGACATTCTGCCTTTTAACGCTACAGCTGCCTTCGCTGTTCCTCATTCGTAGTATTGTTTGCAGCTAACCTACTGCAGAGTCCACAATCTGCCTCCTGTTTACCGTGGGCCACGCATGCTCAGTGTATGTGAGTGATCGTGTGATAGTCATTTTTAGGTGTGATAGTGTACGGCAGAAATCGTTTCAGACCCAGAGATCATTTTGTTTCAATATGAAAGTGTACTACTGTAGGCCACAGCCTCACTCCTGCTTCTTTGTCTTCAAACGTCTCAGTGTTGGCCCGTCCAGACCACAACACAGAAGAGTTCAAAAAGAGTAGGGTGGATGCTTAATCTAAAACTACCACCATCAATGTGGACGTAGCCAAAGAGCAGCAAAGTCGGTCTGTACTGGACTAATGACGCCACATTTCCTCGCTCTTCATTTTGGGTAATGATCGTTAAAAATGGAGCACACGACGTGGACAAAATCACATGATAACATTTTAAATGTACAACACCATTAACTGTGGTTAGCACTGTTACCTCTCAGCAAGATGGTCCTGGGTTCAATTGCCAGGCCCTCCTGGTTGGGCTTTGCATGTTCTCCTTGTGCCTCGTTCTCCTGTTTCCTCCCACAGTCCAAACACATGCTCATTAGGTTAGTTGGAGATATGTTTGTGTGAGGTTGTTAATGTCTGCCCTGTGATAGACTGGTAACCTGTCCAGGGTGTACCCCGCCCTCACCCCATGTCAGCTGGGATTGGCTCCAGTCCCCCCATGACCCTGCATCAACAATGGTACAACAATTAATGTAATGCAGTTATGGCAGAGCAAATCAAGGAGTGTCTAAATAAAAATAAAAACATTTTGCCCAATGGTCTCTGAATTGGCAGCGTTTCACAAACTGTGGAAAGTTATTAGGAGTTTGAACATTTTGAGTTAAACTTGTGGTAAATGTGAACTCATAGAGGTTCATTTGTCTACAGCACCAGTCACTCTGCTTATACCATTTGACAACTGCATTGTGATTTGAGTGAAAGTCCAAAAAAACAGTCATCAGTCACACCAGTCAAATCCAGCACAGTCTGTCAGACTCAATGGTGAGACATTCAGCTGCTCAGTTAGAAACTCTGTTCCCTGTGAATTACTTAGGATTTACATAAAACAACTTAAAAATCAGTGAACTTAACTTTATTAAGCAGAAGCAAAGGTGATTTTACATAACCACACCAGGGCTTGTACAAGACAACAGTCAGCAAATCTGTTAGCTAATACCTCACAGAAAGTTCAGCCTATGTATCTATGAGTCTTTGAACGGACAAAGAATCGGCGCTGTCATTGAACGCATCTTCACTGGCGACTGGGCACAATGATGTCAGTTTAGCTGTGATTCACAGAAAGTTACTTTCTTGTTAAAAGCTCATTAAAAACAGTGACAGCCACAGAAAACAATTATAATCTTATAAATAGCCAGCTGCAGAGCTTACAGCCCTGTGTGCTGTGCTTCTATGAGCTTGGACAACAACAGACCAAACTGAAGACCATGGACCATGATGCGTTCACTTACTGAAGTGCAGTTCAACTGTGTTGCACCAAGCCCAGGAAACAAACTACACATTCACTGATAACAAATCTCTGAACTGTATAAAATAATTTGTATCAACAAAATGATTCATAATTTCAGCCCAATCAGCAACCTGCAGGGCTGAAAATGAAGCCAGCACGGAAGTGCCAAAAACTATTCTTCTTCGAAAGGCCATTCGAGTCTGGCTTCAAAAGTGATTCAATCCCCACAGTCTCCCATGTTAAAATGCCCAACTTTACAGCATGTTTACAAAATTTGACTAAAAGTAGTTTTGGTCTCTACTGCTAATCCCCCCTTCATGACAGGTGTACAGGAGTGAATTTTGTATAACTCATCCGTTTAAATTTTATTGAAGTATGACAGGTGAGCAAATGGATGTTTGTCACAAACCAACATGCAGCAAAGTCTCAGCTCCATGGCCGCAACATCTTGTTGCCCATATTTGGATTAGCTGGGAGTTAAGGGTGGAGATTCCAAGATGGCAACAGAGAAGCAGCTCACTCTGAGCCTCAAAACCACTAAACCACATCTGCATGATGTCATGGAGACTACATCCATCTTTCAGCCTCTAATATGATATCATTCATATCGAGTCCAAATTACTTTATATTAACAACATGTGGCCCCTCGAGAATTTATTTCAGTTCTTTTGTCACTTGCATGTCTTCAACTGTAAAAACACCTGCAAGAAAACAGCTACACCTAACCCTATGAGAGCATGAGAGGAGGAACTGCTGTGTGTTTGTTGTCACTGAAACTTGGCCACTGAGCTGAAGAGGCCAATCATCCCCTGGAACAACAGAGAATCATGGACTCATGCTGGCAGACTATGTGTTTATGACCAGAATGAAAAGTACATAAACGCTGCAGCTGTGTCTTTAAGGCTGATTGCTGTTTGCATGTGTACTCTGAGGCCCACAAGGAACAACATCAAGCATATATATGGACATGAAACTTAACTTGGACCTAAATCAGCCTTCCTGCTGAAGGCAGAGCCTGATGAGCTAGCCACAGTCCAGCACAGATAAGTAACTACAAGCATCATCTCAGCATGCTCTCATGTTACTTCATGTTGCCATAGCCCACAACTCTCCTCCAATACTCTAATGCTGACATTAAGCCTATTTCAGATGCTTCATTGGCACAAAATGACACACTGACTGTGTGCACACACGTGTATTAAATTCAGTCCAACAAGCTTTCCCTTTGATTTATGTTTTAACTCATGAACAACAAAATAAATTGTGGTGAAAAACATCCAGGATCCTGCCAGACACTTTCCACAATTATCGCCTGGTTTTCTATTTTCCTGTGCATCAGTGAGACATCACAGGCAAAGGACAGGGAGACTCTCGCCTCATGTTTCTGGCTGCAGGAGACAGCAGGTAGCGTTCACAACAACAGATACATCCTGGGGCAAATCTATTTTAAAGCTGACAGTCGGCAACTTTCTCCTTTAAGAAAAAGGAAGTGCAACCTGAAGCCTTGATCAGGACAAAGGCCGACATTTATTTAATGTGTGTGTGTGTGTGTGTGTGTGTGTGTGTGTGTGTGTGTGTGTGTGTGTGTGTGTGTGTAATGTGTGTGTGTGTGTGTGTGTGTGTGTGTGTGTGTGTGTGTGTATGACTGCCTGAGCAGGTGACGCACACACACACACACACACCTCTTCACAATCAGAAATCAGCGCCTGGCTGCAGAGAGAAAAGAGAATTCATTAAACTCAGCCACCCACGCTGGGCCACAGAGTAGACGGGGGGTAGCGAGGGATGGAAGGCAGGGAGGATGATGATGAGAGAGAGAGAGAGAGAGAGAGGGAGGGCGAGCAAAGACGGTGAGCAAAGTGGGAGAAAGAGTGAGGAAGATGAGGCAGAGGGAGAAAGAGAGAGGGGCTGGAGTCCTCTTAGCAGGGGCCCATCAAACGAAGTGGATAGGAGGTCAGTTGAACAGAAAAGCTCTTTAGGAGCAAAGGGATGAGAGAGGGAGGAGTAAAGAAAAAACAGAGCAGCAGAGGAGAGAGGAGAGCATGACTGTGTTAGAGAGGTGTTAGATAGTCTCTGCAGCTGAAGAGATAGAGAAGCAGTACAAACTATTTAGCCTTGTATCATCATGTATCATTGGAGCATCTTGCCTCCAGCCACAAGCTCTCTGCTGGCCCTGCTTCGCAGCCAATGAACTCCCGGACACCTTCACCCAAACCTGACTGACCGCCAGTCAGATATCTGGCTCCTGGTCACTGTGGATGTGACACGTCAGTCTCCTCTAACCTTGGCTGCTCTGTCCTCATCCTGGGCCCTAATCCACAGCCCTAATCTGGTTAACTAACGCTGTTTCTGAAATGAACAAAAGCCTAATCTAATTCCCATTTAGCACTAATTAAGAGATTATTGACCTCACATCCTATTATCATAATCATCACGCTTTGGCAAACGGTCAAACAGAAACAAAACGAAGTCAGTCAAGAGTCAGACTGTGCTGTACTGTTGGGGATTGTGAGTGTGACAACAGCGCGCACTCAGATAAGATGCAGAGATACACTGGAGAAAGAACTGTAAGGTTCCTCTATCTGCCTTTGAGACACACACACAGACAGAAACATACACACACACCCGTGTGCACGCACAGACAGACACACACTCCACCTTAAGCCTTTTACTGTCCAGAATGTCAGCAGCCATCTCCAGCACCACAGCCTGTCACACAGAGTGAGAGAGAGAAAGAGCGATTGTGTGTGAAGTCGGTGTGTGTATATGTGAAGATGTGTGTGTGTGTGTGTTTTGTGTTGCATCAATAACATTCCATTCCAGGAAAAAAAAAAACATTTGTTGGGATAAATTCACAATCTGTCCAACTAAATCTGTTTGTCCCGCCCAGTCCTCCACAGACCAGCCTTTTATGTCACCAGTATAGGAATGGGAGTGAGAGCGGGGCCGAGCCCCAGCCTGGCTCTCTGCATTGGGCCTCAGCATCATTATCATCAGCAGCGGGCCCTCTCAGATGCGCCAGCACAAGATCAAAGGAAAGCCTCTCAATCTTCTCCTCTCACTGAGGCAGCACAGAGCTGCTCTATAACTGGCATCTTGGTCCTGCGATAATCCTCCCATTGATCTACTTCACAGAGTTCAGTCTGCACCAAGGCTTCTGGGTTGAGGGTTAAAGATGCCAAGGAATGACTGTCAGAGTTTGCAGCGCTGGGTGCCAGATCTTATTAAGCCATACGCTGACCGAGCTATACTTTGCACTGTCCTCTCTTATTGAAGCAACTTGTTTTCAAGGTGCTTTGCTTATAAGGTAATGTTAATGTTTCATGAGGAGGGCTTCTAGCATTTGCATAGATTCTACCCAGATCATCATTTAGGCTTTTATAATGGATACAAAAATAGGTTATGTATTTAGCACAAGCAATTAAAAAGCATATCCGCTGCAACATGTAGGCATGGGATAGAGGGGCAAATTAATTCACCTTATTTTCTAGTTCCTTCCTTTCCTTTGAAGTCCATGTGGGGGAGTTTAGACTGGAAGGCAGAAGCAGAGGGTGGAGGGTGAGGATGAATACAGGGGAACAATAGACCAGAGAGCCATTACCTCAGCTCTGCCACTGGGCCTCCCTCTACTCAACGTCTCCATCTACTGCAGACTTGACGAACTGACGGCTCGTCCCGCTCTGTTCTGCTGACTGGCACTGCTGAGTTGACAACCAGGAAGTCTGTTGATATAATGTCTAGACATCAAAATGAAAAAGGTTAAGTATGCCACACCGCTGCATTTCGAGACCTGTCAAAGATTTAGTCTATGTAAACACATTTCAGGGGAGCAGGTATTGATGAATGGCAGGCCTGTTGTTGTTGTTAGTGAGCGCAGAGACGTGAGAGTGAGATCCATCTCCTCATCAAACTCTGCGGAGGAAAGTGAACAAGTATGATGTCTCATAATATCAGGCGGCTGTGGCTCAGGAGGAAAAAGCTGGTCATCCACTCACTGGGGCGTTGGTGGTTCAATTCCCAGCTTGTCCTGTACGCAGTGCCTTAGACAAGATGCTGAACCTCACATTACGTGTCCAAAAAAGTGCTATATGCTCAGAAAAAAGTGCTGAGTGTGTGAATGTATGTATTAAATTTAACAAAATGTCAGTTTCTTTAAATCCGCAGCCACAGCCAGGAGGCCGTTAGCGTAGCTTAGCATTAACACTTAAAGTAAAGCAGCGAGCAACACAGCACCAAGCTAAGAGCTAGTCCAGCAGACACACCTGCATGTTTGTGGGTATTAAACAAGGTGTGACACTCAGTGCTGGTTCAGGGCAAATGTAATATGGACAGAGTCAGAGTTTTCACCGATGATCAGTCCTGACTAATTAGAAATTACTGATGAGCTGCTGGATATATGAAGTTTTCCTCAGGGATAAATAATGTATGTGTGTATACATGTGTCAGTGTGTGTAGCTATGAGCTAAGCTACCCAGCTGCAGCCTGTAAGTCCATATTTAGTCTACAGACATGAGAGTGGGGTCAGTTGTCTTATCTAACTCTTGCCAAGAAGGCAAGTGTGTGAATTTCCTACATGTCAAATTACCCCATTAATCTTTTCAGTTATTCATGATGAGAATAATAATATCAAATTTAAAAGGCTAATGTAGTCGCTCTTCATAAAGCAGTGTGTGTATGTGTGAGAGAGAAACAAAGAAATACAACAACGGAGCGGCAGCGTGGCATGTTGTTTGGCCAGTGTTGTTGTGAGTTTTTGTTATTCGTGTGTGTGTGTGTGTGTGTGTGTGTGTGTGTGTGTGTGTGTGTGTGTGTGAGACGCATAAGACTTATCACATGTTTTTTGCTTTCTAAATACTGTACTCATAGGCCAACTCACACAACGCACCTACACACACACCTCCACCTTAACCACATGATTTTTCCAAGCTTGGCAAAATACATTGATAACCAAGTGCACATACCCACACACACACACATACACTGCAGTGTGAAATTGGGTCAGCAGTGGAGAGTGGGCTTTAATGCTGAGCACATACGCTCTCTAAAACTGATCTGCATATTCATGTGGGTGGCTATCAAAATGACACACACACACAAAGTCGACATGCACAGATACATGCACATGCACATAAATAAGTATAAGCATACACACATCGGCCTAAACTTATCCATCCCACACACATGCCCACATGCGCACATACATACAAATACATGGGTGCACACACACACATACACTCACACACACACACACAGACAACAAAGCACAAAGAAATCCCTGAATCTCATGGATATTGTAGCTGTCAGGAAGCTACAACATTTATGTTCTACTCATTCTAATTCTGCGGCTAAAAATGAGCTTCTTCCTCTCCCGGCTACACCATGTCAATCATTTTCCTCCCTTTCCTTTCACTCTCTCTTCCTCTGTTCGCCTCTTTCTCCCACCAGCAAAAGCAGTGACCACCTTTCAGAGCAAAGTGAAGTCCAGCAGATGCGGGCCGACTAGCAGAACAGCTCTCATTACTTCCAAACTGAGGAGCGACTCGTAGCTTTGTCAGAAGTCTTAGAAGTGTTCACACTTTTCTGTTAGAGATATTCCACGCACCAAAACCTGGACAAAAAGGAAATTAAGATCGCTCAGAATCATTTCACTGCTGAACGCAGAGGGGAGCTGGCAAAAGAGAGGCAGAGTGAAAGAGAGGTGTGAAAGATGGAGAGGGGCAAAGCAAGAAGGGAGAAAGATGGAGCGAGGCAGGGAGAAGGAGAGGTCTCTCCCTAAGGATATACTTGTCAAAAACCCCTACTTTGCGTTTCTGACTTTTTCAGGGATGAACAACAGTTTCCTCTGACAAAGCATTTTCCTGCTTATTTGCAGACGGAGGGAGGAGACGGGGCTTGAGTTGGAACGTGAGAAACTGAAAGGATGTAACAAAGGATTCAGAGCCAGTAAGCAGATAGCTCTGAAGGCCGCTAGGGGCCGGGTAGAGGAGGGGGAATGGTGAAGGGAAGGGGCGGTTGTGGTGGTGGTGGTGAAGGAGGTACGGGCTGGTGGTGTCTTTTGAAGAGAGAGATGGTAGGGGGAAAGAGAAAGGAGGAGACGGAGAGAATGAGACAGAGAGTGTGTGTCTCCTGTGTATGTGTTTGGGGACCCACACAGTGAGGCCTGAGCATGTGATTTATTTCAGAATACTAATGTCTCTTTGATCTCCTCTGCTTAAAAAAAAACACCCTGCTGGGACTGCGGGCACACACGCATACACACACATACACACACTCCAACACACACAAATACATATGTATTTATGTACACGCTTGCACACTTCTGTACATACCTATGAGCACACACACACCCACATTAATTTTGCTGTGTCCCCTCGACTGACTGCTGAACGGGGCTCATTTATGCGCTCACACTTGCACATTCAGTCACACACACACACACACACACACACACACACACACTCACACACTTGTGCACAAACAAAGCTCTCATTCATGAAGAGAAACCTTCTTCCTCTTCTCCGACTCGTTGGGAAAACAGCTCACCTGGAACAAGGACCTGTCACACACACATAACACACACACACACACACACAGGGCTCATTGTTTCCTCCAGGTTTCCTCTGGACTAATTGATTTTTTAACCTATTAAAAC
>OMNW01030745.1:3700-17699 GCA_900303245.1 Selene dorsalis | reverse complement strand
ACTCCGTCTATTTAAACAGATTTGAGTTTAAGTAAATCTGAGTTTGTTGTATGGTGTGTACGTGGCAGCAGGGTAAAAAGCACACGGTACGTCATGTGGCGTTCACCTGATGAAAACAAACCACTGAAATTACACATGAACTTCTGACGCTGCCAACGAAGCAAACTGATGGTGTGATGTGCGATAATGAGTGTGTGTGTGTGTGTGTGTGTGTACCTGTGTGGGTAGATTGTATTGATACGTGCTCCATGGCTGGGGCAGGTGGAAGCCAGTGACAGTGTGTCGTCGTGGTAACAGCAGGGGCGGTCGAGCGCCCTGAGGTGCAGTAACTCATCGGACCGGGTGAAGGCCGGATTGTCCAGTGAGTCTGCTGATCCTGCCCACGAACGCAACCAGAAGCGACCTGACAGCTCATCGAAGTGGTTGAATCTACGATAGCTGCACACAACAACAACAACAACAAACCACGATGAATCCTACACATTCACCGGACACGGGATGTGATGTATCTGCTTCAACTGGAACAAGGATATAGCTACAATTACTGACATAAAATTGTTTATGTGTAATTTTTTTATGCCATTAGACGTAAAAGTCATTCATCACTGATGACAACGACCCTTTACACCCACAGTACGAGTCACGAAGATCTTTACTCTACACATGAAGAACAACGAGTCCTGCAACAGAGCATCACAGAGACAGTCTGCGGCTACATGAAGAGACAGATCCACAGGAGGAAGTGGAACAAATGCACCTGTACGTTTTCTGTTTGCCACACTTTATATTTCTATGATTAATTCATGAATCAGAACTATTCATAGAGGAACATCGAGGCTGAAACGAGTACAACTGGCCTGAAATAGATTCCTGCTTTCAGTGCTCAGTTTTGGTCGAAGCTCTGTCGATTCAACTGTATATTCATTGTGGATGACTGAGTTAGTGATGCTGGTGAACTACATTGTGTCATGTTGGCTGGTGTTCCTATTATTTTGTCTACCCCATTCAACTCAACAGGGTAAGCTAAACAACAGACCTGCCTCTTTGTAGACTGCATGACTTTAATTGCATATACCACCTACTGTGCTTCTAATTAGCTCTTAACAGGCGAAGTACAAATACATGTCTGGAGGAGGAGAAGGTCTCAACATACACACTGAGCCAACAGCACAGCTTACGTCCTTAGTATGTGGCTCTGCGGCCAGAATATGACACCTAGTGGATATTTACTGTAACTGCATATGACACATGTGGCGTTTTTCAGACCCATCTCAGCGGCTTGCCATGCGCACATAACAAAGATACAGTCTGACATTTTATCAATTTCCAAGATATTTCTATGCACTAAATCAGCTTCTAAACATCTACTGTGTTAAAACAGTGTTTTTAATTTAGCTGGTATAGAAACGAACACACAGGCAATTAAAAACTTAGTCTTATATGTTTGTTTTATCTTTGAGGCAGTGATGTCAGTTATATAAAAGTGTGTCTGAAGTAGACTTTGGAAAAGCACATTATGCAGACAGGCGTAATTCACTCCTGTCCTGCAGGTCTGACAGTACCTATAGGAAAGGCATCTGTTTATTATGGTCACGTATCAATATATAGCAAAGACTGAATTTTTATGTAATTAGTCCACCCACCCATTTTATGTCGCTCACTCCCATCCAGTTAATTTGAATAGTTAATTCATTAGAAACAGCTGTTACTACTGGGAAGTACTGAGAAGATGTGATATGATAAAATACAATTAAGGTGCTATACTAATTGGTTTTTATATCCTAGTTTTTGATCGCTTTATTGTATGTTATGTGTTAATGAAAACTCAGCAGACTGCTTGCATGTAACATTACTGTGTACACCTGAGATTGAGTGCGTACCTGCTGCGAGTCTGATCCACTTTGGCCTGGATCAGAATGGCCCGGTAGCGTCGCACTGCCACATAAGCCAACACGGCAATGACGGTCACCATGACGAGTAAGATGGCAAGACACGCGCACACAAGTCGCACTCTGGTCATCCGCATGTCACACCTCTGCCCCATGTACCAGAAGTCCTCTCCTACAAGGCAGCTGACACACAGACGACACACGAAGTTGACCTTACGTGCAGAATAATCGATCGGATTAGACAAAGTGATGTATAAAACTGTGCATGCGTGCTCACCGACAAACAGGAAGTTGGCCTGGGTGGTGTGTACAGATGCCGTGGTGATGGCAGTAGTCAAAGTGGCAGACAGAGGAGCAGGTGTAGTTTGCAGCACCAGGCTGTGACACACACGTGTAGCCTGCTGGACACTGCAGTAACCAGTCACACACATCACCCTGCAGACCTGGAGGAAAAAAAAATAATTCATATCACTTTAAACAAGAAGTCTCGAAAAAAACCCAAAACAATATTGCATTTTATTACTTTCTTTCACTGGCTGTGGCACCATTGTTTTTAGCCAACATTACTCACACAGGAATAAATGCTGGAATTGTTAGGGACTATTTTCCCCCGTGAGGATTAATACACATTTCGTGCCCTGGTGAGTGGGACAGTGTTGGTAGAACTGACTTTAAATAAAGTTCAGTGGCCATGTTCATCATAATGAGAGAACATGTCTCCCAGTGGGACAGTGTGACTCACTGTGAAATGTTTTTAATAGCTGAACAACAATGGAAGTCGATGGGACAGAGGAAAAAGATAAATCAGGATTCAGCCACACAGGAAGAAAAAAAAAACATGTTAGTGCAATTTATCTTTTGTTGGTTTATCTTTTTCAAGGGGTGTGTTGACTGTGAAAACCACAGACCGACCACAAACCTAAATACTATCTGTCATTTAAACATGTAACCATTACTTTCCAGATGAAGGGACGTGTGATTCAGCGAATAAGCTAATAATTAAAAAAATAAATATACAGGTTTCATTAGTCAGTTTGGTGTAATTAAGTGGGTTAATGTTTACATGCAGAGTTGGCTCACTTCTGTTTGACCTGTATTATTTGACACACTGCGACTGTGTGTGTCCATCTGCCAACACAATATGCCTTTCAACTATGTTTGTCCACCAGCAAAACAGTAAACAACTGAGCGAGTGACGTAGCTTTATTCCACACCACCACTGTTGTCTTTTGACAACATCAAAGTGCAGCCACAGCATGTGCTTCGTTGTGGATTTGTACACACAACAAACACCACGAGTGAAAGAAGAGGAGATGATTTCATACCGTGATAACACGTTTTAATGCCAGAGTAAGGCAGACACTTTAATGAGATTTCTCATAATTGGTTTATGATCTTAATTGAGTCAATCTAACTGAGTTGTGATGCTCTCATGAGTCTGTAACTAGGTTTATCAAATAAACAGGTTAAGGACGGAAAACCCCCCTCAGGTGAATGAAGCCACTGTCGCTGACTTTTAACTGGGCAGCCAAGGGATTTTTTGTGCCTTCACTAGAAAGATGAGGAGATAATGTGCAGAACGGTGTGTGGCAAAGGTCCCAGCCCTGGACTAAACCCACGGGCCACCGGGAACCTTTGGTAGCGACAGGTGGGCATCTCAACACAAGCTCACCTCCCAGCGTGATGTTGGTGATCTTGGACGACCTGAACTCCCTCCCCTCTCGGAGTGCCTGAGCGAGCCCAGTTCGCTGCAGCAGTGATGTGGGTCCCGTCATGCTGAGCCACTGCAGAGCGCCGCTGGTTTTAAACTCCACCAGACTCTGCACCGCATGGCCACTGGAACGACAGCAACAACAGTACACTCGTTATTCCTCACAAAATCCTCTGCAGCTTAGGCGCAGTTGGTGGTAGGACCTCTCACCGACAGAGTCACACAGCTGTCCAAAAAACCTACTAATTTAACGACACTTCCCTCTGTTAAAAGTATTGATCGAATTAACATTTTGACGTCTTTTTGCTAAATGATAAGTGAAGGAATCATTTAAGTTGTAATAATTCATCCAAAGGGGCACAGGGGCATCTACAATATCTAAAAGTGTTGTGCGAAACCATCTTATAGAAGCTAAGGCAATCCTCAGTCAATCGAGTTCATTCTCGCATCATGAATGACTGCGACAAATTTCATGGAAATCCATACAGTGGTTTTTGAGTCGTCTGTTCTTATGGTGACTAATTTAATGGTAATCAGTAAGAGGGATGAAGGTGAGTTTATTATGAACTTTGCACCACCTCACCTGCTCCAGACCCCCAGCAGTCTGCTGAACCCTGGAGCTTTCTGCAGGTACGGCTCCACCTGAAACACACAGGCAGGGTAAAACTTGACAGAAAACTCTCACAGAAGGTTATTATACAGTGAAACATGTTATCCCTCTGCAGGCTGGTGTGTTTGTCTGCATAACCTCCTCACCCAGGCAGCTGTGTCTTCCTCCAAGCCTGCAGTGAGAGCCGATCTGGACTCTTCCACGATGATCTGCAGCAGCAGCTCTATTGACTCCACTGTTCAGAACAAACACACATTTCCATTAGGACATGCCAGGATTATTTTATTACACACAAAACAGAAACACAAAGACGTTACCTCTGACAGCTGCAGGCTGGTCTGGAACAATGTAAAACCTGGGCGTCTGACTGGTTGTGGAGCTCCAAGTGGGTGTAGAGGTTACAGCAGAAGGTGTGAGCTCTCCGTGGTTCTCCTCCTCCTCGCTAGGATATCGTGTTGTCCAGGCCGGAGGTCGGCGTGCTGGGTCAGCTGTGGGGGTGTTTGTGGTTGAGCTGCTCCACGCATCGTCTTTCTCAGTTTCCACTTCTGTGTCTCCATTTTCTGATTTTGCAGTCGTGACTGAGAACGGAGGAGGGTGTGTAGTAGTAACCGAACCGTGGGACTGTTTATGCGTGGCAGGGATGTTAGTAAAAGACGACAAAGGTGTGTGTGAAGGTGCAGAGTGGGTTGTTGATGCTTGTGAAGTCGTAGACGCGGGCTGGTCCACAGTGGAGTCTGTGACAGAGGAGGTTAAAGGCACGGGTGTGTAGCTGGTGTGTGAACCATCTGAATCAGCTGTAGTGTGTGTCTGGGGTGTGTGTGGAGATGTGCTGAACGACACATGAGGAAGAAGAGTCGGTGAATCTGTGGGTGAGTTTTCATGTTGGTGTGTGTAGGTGGGAGGCAGTGTGTGTGTTTCAGTAGCAGTCTCCGTGGCAGCTGAGCTCTGGACAAAGTCTCCAAGTGTAGGTGATGAATCTGTGAAACTGGAAGTATGGTCATCAACTTTGGTGATGCCAGGCCTGAAGGAAATAGTATTTGTAGTTGTGTATGCATTGTTAAAATTCCTTTGCGTACTTTCTGCTGCATCATGCGTGTGTGTGAACGCAGAGGAGGTGTGAGGGGAGTGTGTGAGGCTCTCTGTGCTCTGTGGAGACTCTGTTTGACTCTGTGTGGAAGAAGCAGCAGTGGGAGTGTGAAGCTCTACTGTGCTGTCGTCAAATTCAACAGTATGATTGGAAACGCGCGATGCAGCAGATTCAAATGAGTCAGTTCCACTTTGGACGTCTGGATGAAACGACGGCGCTCGCACGGTGCTGACGGCGGCGTCCAGCTCTGTGACGTAGGTGGCGGGCGACGCGGTGGGAGCCTGCGAGGATGGAGATGATGCGGAGGGTTCGGTATCAGTACCCACACTGCTGGAGTCATCCTGCCGAGGCCGGGTGGGTGACGTCAAAGGGTCAAAGGTGATCGCGGAGGAGGTCAGATCGGCGTTAAGTCTGTCTGTGCTTCTCTGGCTCCTCCAGGAACGGGACTGTTTCTCCCCAAGTGTCCCACTAACAGCTTCACCACCTGGGATCAGGACGGTACCACTCTCCCAGGTGATCAGGGAGGGTAGCTCAGGGGGAGAGGAGGTGAGAGGTGGGACGCTGGAGCTGGGCAGAGTGGAACGAGCTTCTGTGGGTGTATGTCCATCTATGTGGCTAGATGTGTGGCTGGTTGTGTATTTGTATGTGTCTGTGCCAAGAAAGGTGTTGGCGCTAACGGCTGTTGCGGTTGTCGGTGCCATCTGTGTTTGAGGGATCTCGCTGCGGGAGAGTGTTTCTGTGTTTGCGGTACTCGGTGTGTCTGTGTGGTGTGTATGCTGAAAACAGGGGTGTGTTCTCTCACTGGCAGATACGGGACCATCAGTGAGGTGATCAGCTCCAGATGTATCCGCTCCATTGTTTGGTCTTTCCTCAGGAAGAGGGAGAGTTTCCCTATCGGATCTGCCAGCCGCAGTGAGTCCGTGCACGGGTGAGGTGTGGTGCAGCAGCCCCTCGTCCTGAGTGGTGGAGGGACCAGATACAGACCGAAGCCCGGGACTCGACTCCAGACCTTCACGGAGGCGCCCTCTGACCTCTTCTGTTCCTCTCGCCACCTCCTGACTAACAGGAGTTGCGCTTGTAAAGCTGGTTCCTGTCTGAGACCGGCGTACGAGGTCTCGGTCTGAATGTGGGCTGGTGTGGTCGTCCGAGGAATTCCTCTCATCTTCCTGGACTGGATGACCAGGAACAAACAAGAAAACAGAGAGGGACAAAGTGAGGACAGGACAGTGGAGTGGAAACCACAACAACATCTCCCTGTCTCTCACACCGCAGCCAGTGTGATAACAACTTTCCAACTGACAGATTTATCCCCCAAGAGCACATTTTGAACAATACATCTCCACAGTGTGTTTCCACAGGCGAAACCACAGCATCTCTCTTTACTGTAAACAGAAGATCTTCCTCAGCATTGCACCTCTTATCCAGAGACAACAACGTAAACAAAGCTCAGCCCTAAAACAAGTCTGCTCCAAATTGCGACTATTAGATCAAATTCTCGTGATCGGGGTGCAAGCGCAGGCAAGTAGGCCACACTAGATTAAAGTGGGTAATTGTGTTTACAGTTTCTCACCGTAATAGGACAGTTGAATTGTGTCTGAAGAGCGTCCTGCTCCCGTCCAAGTGAGGGTGGCTTTGTGCTCATCACAGCCGGAGAGCACAGCCGTCCCTTCGCTCTCCACAACCTGATTTTCCTCGCTCCAGACACATTGCACTGTTATGTTTGAACCACTTTCCAACCGCACCGCCTTCAACAGCACCGTCCTGCCCAGAGGAACATCTACCATCCAAGTACAAAGTGAAGGGGTCTCGTCAGACTTGTGGTTCGTGGAGTCGACCTTTTGGGTGTCATTAAAAAGTCCAGGTAAAGTGAGGCTGATGTGACCAACGGGCTCCTGGTCCAGGCTGATGTTTCCACCACAGTGATGGTGCAACAAGGCCAATGTTTTATCTGAGGAAAGAATAAGAAGATGTTGTGAAAGAAGGAACCAGGAAACCTCCTGACCTCTGTTGTGAGGTCCTAGCTTGATTATTTAGACATTTATGGACACAAGTTAAGGAGCAGCTGAAGGATTTTCCCAAATCAACACTCTTCTGTCATCCTATAACTCTCCATAACTTGGACTGAGGCGTTGAGTTTACCACCAAACTCAACTCTGTACACAGAAACATCTACCAACCTAGTTCATGTTGACAACAGAGCAGCACTATTGTGACTTTATTCAGCAGTAGCCGATAAAGAAACAGCAGCTTCAGCTAAAAAAAAAAAAAAAAGGTGTCCAGTAGAAAGATCAGTCATGATAGAGGGAGTACATAATAACACTATGGCAGATTCAGATAATAGACGCCCCCGCGTCCAGTGGTTTCTTTACCTGTCGTGATAATAAAAAGCAACAGACAGGCGTGGAGCTGCATTTCCAGTCCTGAGACATTTCACTGTCGGAGACTCGTTTAATCCCAAATCCATGCAGATTTTCCAGACTTGTGTTGCAATGAGGACGCGAGCACCGCCAGAAGTGAAACTGCTCTCCAGTTTTCCTGCGGACAGTCCCGGCAGCGAAGCGGAGAGGCGTCAGAAACTTTCCTCCTCCATCATTTCCTTGTAACGGAAACCGCGGTGCTGTCAGCGGAGCAGCGCCGCGCGGCCACCTCAAATCAGATCCACGTGTGTCAGACACTGTTGTCCTGTACTGTGTGTGTGCGTGTGTGTGTTGGCGAGGAGGGGGACAGAGACACGGTGGGAGAGGTTCACGCGGCCCTCGGGCTGTTCCGTGCGGTCGTTTGAACCGGTCCGTGTTTCCAAAGATGAGAGGAAGGAATGGGAGCGCGCGCCACAGGAGCTGGTTCTTTACGCAGCGCTTAAACGCAGCACAGGAAACCTTTACCACAGGAGGCACGAAGGCATGAGGGCGGGGGCAGGCCATCATTAGGGCTTTTACATGTACACTCTGCTGTGTCAGGCCTGTAAATGAACCTGAAGAGGGGCAAACATCTTGTGACCCCTCTCTGAGTATGTTTGTTGCCCTGCTGCCTTCAAGCTCCCATTAACTCCTGTCAACAAGACCCCCGCAGACAAAGCTCATGTGACCCAAAATACTAAACCTAGAGCAATACATCACCAGATATCTAGTTTATAGGACCAATGTCGGACCCATGTAAGTTTACTGGTCTTTGTCGTTGCACTATGTTTCCACTCGAAGGGATAAAACCAGTGGAAACAGCCTAAACTTATGCTCCTGGTTCGTCAGGACGGTTTGCCACAGTGCCTGGTTTGTTGTCCAGCCACGGACAGGACATGTTGGAAACCACTACCCATTACTGGGCGTGTTTGTGTTTTGCTTCAGCATCACTTATTTTCCAGTGTAAGATCATTTACGCAGTTGTAGTAGCAGCTTTTTGGCCACACGGGGCAGTACTGAAGCCTTATCAAGCCTCTAAATAACTGATACTGTAAAGCATGTGGGTGCAGTAACATCACCTTTTAGATATTTTAGATATGGTGAACTACTGTCCCTGGTCACAGGAGCCTCAGGAAGTTCAAAAGCCCCAGAATCACTGTAAAACTTAAAGTACATCCATTTGATTTAAACCTTAAATGAACTTTGTAGTGGGGCGGAGTGGGGGGTGGTATGTCCAGTTGTAATTCTTATTCTTAACTGTTCATCTTTTATATCATTATTACTTGAATTTATGTTCATGTTTATTTACTCAAGTGTATGTGTTGAGCACAATGAATGTGGACCTACTGATGCTGGTTTAGGGCTCAAAGAGGATTAAACACTTTTTATGCTCAGAAAAACTTTATTGGCCCAAGAAAGACAGCAGAAAATAATATCTCTCATAATAAATTATAGGCAGCAAGACGACTCAATCATTTTGATACATGAATCAGAAAATGATCAACAGGCTCACCCTGGCCCCACTATCCAGTAAACAAGACCAATATCTCTCCCAAACATGGCTCTGAATTTAAGTTAAAAAACATATGTGATTCTGATTATGGACTACACGTGCAAATTATTATGACCAAATCCTTAATATATTTAATTGTGTGGTGTAAAAGCTGGGTGGTAATTGGGTTCATTGTGTAATCAACAGATCTGATTTCACACTTGAAATTAAACCAAAACCAAAGACAAGCTACGGAGCATGTCACCCACAATGCATTTCTTAGTATGGAGATGGTTTGTACTTGTTGCACCTGTTTCCAGTCAGGTGACTGTTGCAGGTCAGAGTGTAGCGGATCTCGACACCGCCTCTCTTGGCTGGACAGGTGTATTTGTGAGTCCCCTGCCTCAGGGTCCTTGTACATGACCCCAGACGGTCGTCTCTGCCCCAGTCCTCGTCCCAGACTTCAATCTTCAGAGCATGGTGCGTGTCCACCTTCATAAAAAAAAAAAGTCAGTGAAAGCTGAATTGGAATAATGTCACAAGTTGGCTGCCAGCTACTAATCACAACAAACAGGGCAAGCTGACATCTGATGCTTCGCAAATCTGTAACTTCATTCAGTTTAGATAATCATTAGATTCTTGGACAGTGTGGCTTCTTACTTATTGGACAGATACAAGTTGTAAAACTAAGCTCGGGAGCAAAAAGCCTATTATATAAGAAGTCATACTGTGACTTTAAAACTCTTAACTGTATTTGACAATACTGTAGAAATAAAGTGTTTTATTTAGTGCCAGTGTAAGCCAAGCCAGGAAGAAGGAGATTATTACTGACTGTGCCCAGGTCATAACGTGCGTTCCAGCGAGGGTAGTTTGACCTGATCATTCTGGTCCGGCGGTAGATGGAGCCGTACCACATCTTAGCGTATCTGTAAAACAGGGAAAAAATATACCCATGTCAACATTTGTGTTTGACTCATCACATTCACTGTACCTCCTCTCTGTATCTTGACTTGTTCTCTACACACCCTTCAGTCCTGCCCCATCTATCTCCTTTCAGTTTCCAGGCTCGGACGATGGTCACCACCAGTTTGCCCCTCCAGGCCTGTTTAGGGCAGCAGCTGGAGTCCAGGTTGGGGTCACTCTTGCCACAGGACGGTTGTCTGGTTGAGGTCTTGATGGTGTGGTCTTTTAAGTACTGCTCTATGGCAGACTTGAGTCCTTTTTTTTTTGATGAATGTGGCACCAGCTCGTACAAAGGTCTCAGGGAGTACTTGACAACATTAGGGTGATCTTTGAGGGTCTTCAGCCAGTTTTGGTAGCCCACTGAGTCCTTATGTGTGAGTGAAAACTCCCCGGTCCAACCTTTGCCTCCCACCACCTCTGTGTAATGCTGGTGGAGTCCAGAGCTGAACGAAGTGGCGACATCCTTGTTCCGTAGGACTTTTTCACAAGACTTATAATTAGCTCCTAGTTTGATCTTCCCCAGGCCAATGTTAAGCCCCGTTGACAAGCAGCTGTGCACCTAGATGACAGATTAGATGTTTTTGGTACAGACTGTGTGAACAGTTGTTTACAGGCTTCATTAGACGTGTCGAATATACCTTAGAGGAAGAGAAGCCATTCAGTGTAGACAAACAGGTACGTGTCGCTGTGACTCGTTTGAATCGGCCTCCAAGATAAACCTAGAGTTACACACAAGAAGATGTCGAGATGGTATCATGTTAACTCTGTGAAGCTGTTAGTCAAGAAGTCAAGACATGAAAACTGATGTGTGTGTGTTTTAACCTGGCGGATGTAGTGTGTGCCGTAGGTCTCTATGATCTGTTTGTACTTGGCCCTGGTTGAGCGGCTGTAGAATCTGGGCAGGTTTGTCAAGTCTCTGCTGAACTCGTAGCTGAGGGGTGGTCTGTCCGACACACGGTAACTACATGCAAAAAGACACTGCATAATAAATCACCTGCATGTGCAAAGACATTACAGCTGGAGGTCTCCACACCCTACCTGTAATGGATACAGCGTGCCCTGTGGGAGCTGAAGGTGTAGCTGTCCTCTTTGGTCCTGGCTGTAGCGAAGTGATAACCAGAGGAACGCGTTCCCCCCACCTTCAGGCGGAGTTTCTTCCAGTCTAGTCCCACCTGGTATAAAGCACATGAGCTTCTTGATATCCACAACATTAACTACATTGTTTGTTTTTAGTTTTACCGTATAATGACTTTGGAAATCATTTGAATTTTCCCTTAGTGTTTTCATGAGGTTGACATTTGTGGCATGAACTGGCATGAAATTTGGTTGACTGATTGGTGTTTACTTCAGCAATCCACAAACTGTTCCTCTAGCACCAACAACAGGTTGAAACTTGTGCTACAAAATTAATGACACAAGCGCTCTCCGTCAGTATCACTGTACTTTCTTGACCCATCCATCCACCTCACTCTGATCTTGATGCAAACGTTGTTGCTTATACAACGTCACTACATGTTTTCTATTGCTCCTGTCATTAGTGCCTACAATAAACCTGGCTAATAACCTGCTGTACAAACATCCTGGGGGCTTGTTGTTGTTTTTTTTTTGTTTTTTTTTTTTTTACAGGAGGATAGTCTCATTTATGTATAACATCAATGTATATGCAGAAATGGACACAGAAGTGAAAATATTTCATACTTTCCAGTCGCTGCTCTCCTCATTAGTGCTTTGTAGAAGTAGTGAGCTGTGAAAATAGTCACACAAAATATTATGATAATTTTTTTTTTAATTTCCTGAAAAGATAAAGCTGTTTCTATCAACAAAAGATGAAGCATTTATAAAGCTTGTCAAGTCGAAACTTAGAATATAAACAGTGAATGGGGAGCCATAATATTTCAGATCATTTGCTGACAGAAACAGAAGAAACACTGAGCCGTCACCACATCATAGTGCACAAATATAATGTTGCAGGTAGGCTGAAAGTCATTCACAAATTTGACCAGAGTAGGAAAAAACTGTGAATTATTAGTGATTATTATGCAGAAAAGTCCAGTTCACAATAACTGGACTGTATTCATTCTGTATTCTGTATATCACTGAAATCTCACACAGAATACCTGATGGTGCTGTGCTTGCTGCTGTAGAGATGAACACTGCACTTGCTGAATGGACGCCAGTCTACTACAGAGAGCGGCACCTGAAAATAAAGGTGAGACCGTAACATAAAAAATCTGTGTGTGAGCCAAATGTTGCATTATATGTGTGTATTTGCCTGATTTGAAGTACCTTCTGCAGCACGTTGCCTTGCAGAGGGTTTCGATGGAGAACACAGGTACCGTTAGGGGTGAGGAAAGTCCTCACATCAATTGTATAGGCTCCTTTCCTTTGTAGGGTGACCACATCGAAGCCCTCCCCCACCAGGTTGTAGCCTGGCACAAAGGGAGAAGACTGGCACTCCTTCTGGATCTCACAGGAGAGGACGAGGGAGTGGAGTGACAGAAAGAGGAGGAGACTCAGGTAAAGAGGGGGTGGAGTTGGAAAGGAGAACATGGCTGGACTGTTACAGACAAAGAAAGAGAACAGGAGAGGAAATGTGTCATTATCATTTCAGTTTTTATGTAATTACCAACAAAAAGGTTCAAATTCTAATTAAATAAATGTGTGTCTGTATTTGTCTATCCCTTCATTCATTCTTGTAGCATCAAGAGCAACAATAATCTCCTACTATACCACAATTCTCATGATCTCATGATATATTTCAAAAAGATGTTCTGTGTCTGGCATATTTGGCATTTCAGTCTGTGAAACAAGCTGTGCCACTGCAGATGAAGTGTGATATTTAGGTTTGAACATCGACAAAATATGAGTCGTCGTGCATACTTAATAGTCCTGTGGTTGAGTCCTTATAAATAATGAAAGTGCACGGTTGGGAATTATGATTGTGCAGCCATAAGCATTTATTATCAGTTGTGAGGTATATGCAGTGCAATAACAATTTTTAAAAAGCATTCACAATAACATTACTAGTTCTCAGCCACACTAGTCTCATAAGAAAAAGCTGGATAAGATTAATAAATTAACTGTTAACCAATGAAAAAAAATATGTGATAGACTGTGGCAGTAATCTCACAATGATATAAATGATATAGATTAATCAAGACATACTTCCATCCAAACCAAAGTTTTTTTGTAACTTGATTGAAAAGATCCTTTAAATGTAAATAAAGGAATATGTAGTTTAATGGAAAAAAAAGATTACCTGTTCAGGTCTCAGCAGAGTTTTCTCTGGTCCTCCTGCAGAGTGAAGAGAGTGTGTCAGCCGAGGATGTGGTGACACTGGTGAGTCTACAGGTAGTAGCACTTTTATATATGTTGGTAGGTCACAGGAGGAGTCTTAAACAGAGCACCTTAGCTTGAACTACTGAACATACCATCAACACCAAAAACACAAAACAAAAATCAAGAAGCAGGACAAACTACATTTTACACTTAAGGAAATGGGCAGAAAAAGTAAGGCCTTACCGTAAACCCTTTGTATTTGTTCCCTTTTTAAAATGGATGGACAAACTTGGCAGCTGTTGCAGGAAATTTCAGTGCACGTTGTGTCATCTCCATCCCCATGAATGTCAGTCAGGACAGAAGTTCTATAAGATATAAGGACCACTACTCGCCTATTTTCAAAGACCTGATGTTATAATTGACCCTTGATAGTTCCAATGCTGCCCTTGGCATTCAACACTTAGTAAAACCTACAGACCAGGTGTTGTATTGCTGTGATCTTGTAATGTGTCTTCATTTATCTATATATATATATATATATATATATTTTATTTTATTTCATTTTTTTTTTT
>OMNW01030743.1:7083-22317 GCA_900303245.1 Selene dorsalis | reverse complement strand
CGCATACAGTAAAAATAGACACAGATAAGCCACAAATCAAGTTGTATTAACTTGACTGCTCCTCGCAGCACTGCTGAGCACAGGCTTTTTTTCCTCTTCACATTTTGAGCAAATGAGAAAAGAGTCAGAAAAATTGATCGTTCCCCATCTCAATCTCAGTCTGCACTTCTCCCTCTTTCATTTTTGGGTTCCATTATTACTGAGGTGAAATCCTGTAAAATATTCTTTTATTATGGCTGGAATTTCTATTCAGACTAGAGAAGGTTGTGCTGAAAATGCAGAGTGGAGTCGGGGTGTAGACAACAGTCCATGTAAGAAGATCAACATTCTGCTTTAAACATTTTTTTCAAGCTGAGAAAGCTCCGACACAATAAAGTCAATATTCAAAAAGAAGAGATGAAAAAGAGTAGAGCTGGGCAGGACGACAAAATATAAACATCAATCTTTGTTTCGAAAATGCTCAGTAGCACGAACAGACACACACAAGCATTTTTCAGCAATCACACACCATCATTGTTGTCCCAAAACACTGAACCAAAAGAAGCAGCAGTGCATAAAGAGTTCTCATTAACATGTAAGCCAGTCTGTCCAAAGCCACGCATCCAGCCTAATGAGAGGGAGTCCTATCAGCAGCCAAAGTCTCTTCTCTAAACTCAAGACAGGAGGTGATAATAATGATGGAGAGGCTGGCTCCTAACTCCCTCCACTCAGCTTTTCCTTGACTTCACCCTCATCTGATCTGTCCCTATGCACAGCTTGTTCTCTGGTGGACCTCTCAAGTCCTGTGCGATCATCCTCTGCATGTGTGTCTCTGAGACAGTCAGTATGCTAGCAAGCCTCTGCCACACTGGGCAGACAGCAACAGTTGTTGTTGCCCCCCCTTAAAGAGCAGGAAGAGGAGGGAGGTCAAGAGTAAATAACAACAACAAGGGAAAAAAAAGAAACATTGCTAACTACTTACAAAGCACTGCTGTGTGTCCAGTCATTGGCTCAGGCAGATGGATGGGGGGAGAGAAAGCCACATGACAAATGTGTTCGAGGTGAAGCTGGTGCATGAATGAGAACAGAGAGGAGGGAGGGAGGAAGAGCTCCAGCAGGGAGGGAGGGAACGAACATGAGAGTGGCTGATGATGAGTGAGCTAAGACACAACAGAGATGGAGGAAAGAAGAGTGGTATAGAGACAACAGCTCAGACGACTACAGGGTGCCGGGGGGTTGCAGGGGAAACGATGACTGACAGAGGGGAGATAGCCATGGACTGTCCACTCTCTTTAGTGTGGACAGCTCAGCTTTAACAGTAATTCATGCTCGGTCCCCATGTGGAAGCAGCTCCTACAGCAGCCCCACATCATGGTCCATTAACAACTCCTCACGTTGTTCTGGAGGGATGAAAACGAGAAGAAATAGGAGAAATAGGAGGATGGGCTGAATCCTCCCACCGGGACTGAATTCCCATAGAGACCTATCAGTTTCATGATGCCTTTTAACCTTACATTTAGTAGGCAGAGCCTGAGTAGAGCAGCTGTCAGCCTCCGTAGATATGGATCAGGACACAGGCAACCTCAAGTCCAAATTTAGTAGACTGAAGAGCGAGTGAGTCTAGAGAGAGAAAGCGATCTTCCTTTTCTAAACGAACGGTGGAAACTAGGAATCCAATCAACTGTTTTATTTCACAGGGGACTGGCTAAATAACGGCATGTGAATGTGTTACCCTCTTTGGCCCTGCAGTTACACCCATTAAAATGCTTTAACAGGAATGTTCTCACACACTGACACAATGGCTGGAATAAAAAACACATGTGATTTATCATTTTGATCTGATTTGCTCATCTCTATCCAAGTTGTTGAGTGAAATATGATTTTATGAAGAAAAGGTTAAGTAAGGCAAAAAATGTCTTAGAGCTATTCCAAACATCATGAGTCATGTCTTTCGCATTAAGAAAATGTTATTTTACAGTGAAGCTCTGATAATAGGTCACTTTCACAACACACAGTGACAGGTCAGAACAGAAAAAAGCACAGGTGAAACAAGTTTCACTGCCGGTGCCTTGGCTCCATTAAGTAACCCATACCGATGTGAAAGTGTGCTTTTAATGGTATGATTTACACCAGTGCTTTCCCTGCTGTGTCATGCCAAAATGTTTGCAGTGAAAAAAGCCTGTTCCTAGTTAAAATGTTCTTCTGAGGACCACCTCCTTTCAGTAGGTCAACACAACAGTTTAAAATTGAAGTTATTTCCCTGCTAAGTCCATTAGCATAATCAGCCCTGTTCATTTTTAACCAAGTTCATGACCCACTTATTGTGAGCCTGTCATAAATACAAACTTCATTTCTAGGTCAAGAGAAGCGATTCTCAACACAGCTTCTCTACCGTAAGTGGAACGGCTATGGTGTCAACCCAGTGCCGTGTATGCATTCAGTCTATTCACTCTAGTTATTACACAGAATGTCAGCCATCTTGGCAGAAACTGAGATTTATTCCCTGCTGCTTTCACAGAAGGAGCGAAACTCCTCAGTGGTTTCGCATCTATGTAATATCAACGCTAAGTGTCCGAGTTTATCGCTTCCTATCAGAAACAGTATAAAGGATGGGGTGTCAAACATATGACCCCGGGTCCAACACCAGCCTGCCAGGGGGCCCAACCTGCCCGTGGGATGAGAGGCATAATATTGTTGAAATGTCATGTATTTTTCTACTGAAATATCAGGTTTTTTAAATGATAGTGTATTAAGTAAAATGATTAATGTACTTGTTCTTCTTTGCAGTAAAAAAAGGGGAAAAATGTAGAGTTCTTGTTATTCATAGGTAATTATGCTGCTATTTTCCTGGTCTGGCCCACTTGACATATAATTGTGCTGTATTTGGCCCCTGAACTAAAATGAGTTTGATACCTCTGATGTAGATGAATCCTTTGGACTTCATCACACAACAAGAGTCACAACAGATTAGAATGAGACCCTGCTGACCCAGTAGCATTCAGTGTAGGTTTGACTGGCAAACATCCTCAAAAGGATACAATGTCTCCAATATGGTCATCAACATGTGTGCAGCTCATGGCTCTCTAAAACAGCCCAAACTAAACAACATCAGAGTTTCCACACCTAACACGCCATGTTTCCAGTGCTGCCTTCGTACTTACTCACTGCTGCTAGACTTATAAGACATTTGTTAAAATTAGGTGGGTGCTATGGGCGACTATTTTACAATCAAAACAAAATCTCAGGAGTTCTAGCCAAAGAGCTCCTCAGCTTTTATATGGTATTTCAACAGTTGAAGACAGAGACAGTTATTGACTACCAGCGTTTTCCAGTGTTTAGTCTCAGTAGCACTCTGGTACTAAATTAGCTTAAAGAGGCCATTTCCTATTGGCCACGAAGGTACTGTGCAAGCAGATGTCAGCGCAGTTGCCAGATGAGTGGTGAGGTCTATGTGACCGCCATCATCTGTGCTGACATCTGGACCATATGTCTTCTACATTGAGGGGCCAGGGGCCAGACTCTGAATAAAAACAGGGCACTGGGGGTGGAATCAGTCCAAGGACCCACAAGGGCATTGGCTGTAAAGAGAGGTGGCAAGAGCTGGGAGTTCATTAAATAGCAAGAAGGCCATATGAACTGTGGGTATTTTCATGAGTGGTGACAATGTGCATGAGTTTGAAGTTATCAAATATATGCACCTTTTTAGCATGTGCTTCATCATGTCATGATGAATAATCCATAAATTGATAGGAAACCAAAGAAGTCTCCGCCATGTCAATTCTCAGACTCTTAGGGTGACATCTGGAGGGATGGTGTGGAGAGGGGGGATAAGGAGGGGTGATAAGTGAGTGAGATAAAAGTAAAGTAAGGGGGTTGGGATTAGGGATGGGAATTGATAAGATTTTATTGATATCAATGCCATTATCGATTCTGCTTATCGATCTGATTCTTTATCGATTCCCTTATCGATTCCTGTGGATTAATTTACCCTCAATTTTCATAATAAAACGTCAAAATAAAACACCGCAATTGACAAATGTGATGATGTGTGTACATTTATATTGTCAGTGTCTAAACAGACACTGTGCATCGAGAAATGCTTCAGCATGTTGCTGGTGTTTCCACTCCTGCATGAAATGAGGGTGCGGCAGACATCGATAAGGGAATAGTTCAGCATAAAGGCAAATGATGTTGACGGATTGAACCAATTGGAACCGGTTCTCAGCTGGAACCAGTTCTCGATTCCCATCCCTAGTTGGGATGATGTCAAGCCAGAGTGTTGCCAGTAATTAGCCATCTGAACGTCCTTGCACGAAACACATATCTGATACAAGCAGGGATTTCCTGGAAGATGGATTAAGATTAAAATGCCGAGAGCCTTTGTGGCCTCCATGGTCGCTTACACTCCTCTGTCTCTGGGATCAGATTAAAAAGCTGCACGAAAATATTACTCTGATCCTGTCACAGGGACACAGTGATGATACTGTATTCTGATCAAGGGTGAATTCTACACTAGATACACAAACATGTAGGGTGCAGTACACACACTGCAAGGGACGACTTCAAGATGTTGGAGTGCATCGGCTGACCATCAGTACCATCCGATATTCACCTCGTTGACTGCCATTGGGTGTCTGAAAATAATGATCACATTCATCGATGGCAGTGGCCGATGTTTGTCTGTTAAGTGACATATTGTGCTGACTTGGAGGAGAGGTCTGTGTTTTTTTCACTCTTTTTTGGGGGGACGTGACTCTGCCAAGACCCATGAGGTTGTTTCCTACTGTCTGACTGAATTTGTGTTCATTCAAGGAAATTATGATGAAGGGCTGAAAGACTTAGTTTAAACAGTCCATATAATTTTTCATAATGAAGATTTCTGGTTTCCTTTAAACAAAACAGGAATAAAGAACACAGGAAAAAAAACCTCAGTACCAGCATCAGCCATCAGCCAAACTGTTAATTTAAACATCGGTATTGGCCCAGAATTTCACAATCACTTCATCCCTACTAATATTCATAAGTTCTCTGGGTATGGTATACAGATTCATACCAGGGACTTTGGGGGTTTACAGACCAGACAGGTTTGCCTGCAAGTACTGAATCTTCAGTGACTTTTAAATGCCATGAGTCACCTGTTACAAATCGTCTGCGACCTCGTTTGATGTCACATGACCACCAGTCAAATGCCTGTGATAAGACGCACATAACGTATGGCTAACCCTGCCATTAAGGCTTACTGCCTTTGATCTGTGTTTGTAATTGAGGTGGTACTGTCATATTTTTACACACACACACACACAAACACAAACACACACTAGTAAATCCTCACAACAGCTGTTTTACACCACTGCCCTGGCAGATTTGTTGGCACATCTTCTGCTTCGTCATCATCATCCATCCCTGTGTTTACCAGAGTGACACAATCCCTCACTCCCATTTTTCTTCCCTCCCCCGACTCAGAGCGACAGGAAGCATAACAGGATCATCCATCGCTCTGTCCTTCAGTATCAGCTGCCCTACCTGCAGGTGGGAGGACTCGGCACAATCGCAGCTTTGTCACCGTAATGACTTCCTTTTGCGCGTTACTGTGGCAATAAAGCAAGTGAAGGATGTGAGTCTTGACCCTTCTTCCATGGTGATTTACCTAGAACCATAATAAATCAATTTTCTTATTGAGCTCTGGGATCATAAAAGCCTATCTTAACGACATTATTAAAACAGAAACAAGAGTAGGCTATCAATCAGTGATTTCCATGATTCATGAGTCACTCCAGGAGTGAGGCCGGGTTCAGACTTTAGACGGCTTTCCTGCCAGTGTAGTGACTGTGGATATGTGTCTCTGTAGCTAAAGCTGTAACCCCTTGACACACAACTAATCCCCTTTGACAGTTCAAAATGAAGGACAGGTCATAATCATTCATATTTATTTCTGGCATTCTCATGCATGCCAGAGTCTTGATTTGATGGGGCTTGTGGATGTATCCCAGTTTCTGCTGAAGATTCCTACAAACCAGCGCGATGTGAGATGCTGTTAAAGATGACTGCATCCTGCCGCATCAGAGTTCTGTCAATCACCAGCCGGCTGGTGGGATGGGGACTGCCCTGAGTGGAGAAAAAGCTTCAAACATCTGGGTATGAGCGATAGTGAAACTCTTTGTTAAACTCTACACGTTTATTCCCAGCAATTCCTGCCGAGGGTCAGGAAGCCAATCAAACGACTGGCTTCCAGACTCTCTGTGGGAACATGGAGAGCTTTTTAGCTCTCTGATCACGACTCCACCAGGCACGACAGAACAGAGGCCAGTATGAGCTCCAGTGTCTATGGAGAAACGGCAGAATGTCATGGTAATATATCTCCAACCCCGGTGGAGGGAGAAGAATGAAGAAGCGGTGGAGCTCATTGGCTGGGCTCAGCCCCCCAGCCAGTGCTGTTTCTTTTTCAACCTTGCCAGAGGACCAGGAGGGATGTTGATTTCGGTAATGTTCTCGGTCCATCCAGACCCACTCTAGATAAGGAGCCGGTCCAGGAGGGAAACATTTTCCAACAGCAAAGGACGGCAGGAACGAGATAAGGGAAGGCCATTTTCATCGAATAGACAAGAGGGATAGGAGAAAAATGATGGGGTGATGGTGAATTATGTATTCTCATATCAGCAACACTCCTTTTTTAAATTCAGTTTAAAAAACTGAGAAAATGTATGTATTTTATATATGGTCTTTTGGCATATACTCACTAGAGGGTGACACGGGAGTGGATTTTCAGCCCTGTCCCATCCCACTCCCACAAAAATAATCTGATCCCGCCCCAATCCCATGACAAAGACAAAAACAAAAAAATCCTGTCCTGTCCCAATCCCACAAGAATGACTCCCGTCTCATCCCGTTCCAGAGTTGTGTTTTTTTGGACATATTCTGTTAGTTACTGTAAAAAAAAAACAAAAAAAACAAAATACAGTACACAGATCACATGCCTACCTTAGTTTAATATAAACCCAAATATGACATCTAATGTTATGTTTTTATGTGTTTATTGCCAAATTATTTTTTACATTCACTCCACCTTGAAGCTGTTCAGAACAATATACACATTTGATTTCAGATGTGGTCGGGCAACACGTCACAAGAACCAGTTCTGAGGGAGAAAAATGTACTTAAAGTATTGCAGTAAAAGTAGAGTTTGGTTCTTCTGACTGATATATTATTATATACAAAATCATTAGATTATGAATAGTGAAGCATCAGTGTTAGAGCAGCATCAGTTACTGTTGGAGCTGCTGGAGGTGGAGCTAGTTTCAACTACTTTATATACAGTTACAGTACAATCAGCATAAACAGCTGTCAGCAGGTGACCTGACTCCCTGCAACAAACAGAAAGGTTGTTTTCTTTTTCCACTGCAGCACAACTCTATCGAGTCACTATCGAGTCTTAAAAACGTTTTAAGTACTGCAGACTTGTCTGTTAGCGGGATGCATGGATCTTTTCTTTCACTTTCACTTGTAGCTCGGCCTTCCCTTCCTCCAGATCAACCAGCATTATATTAAAAATTAGGAGATAGCATTCATTCATATTGGAACTGCATATCTGTACAGACAAACTTGACTACAGTTATTATGATTCCCAGTCCTGCCCGCTCCTGTTGAGTGACGAATGGTGAAACTATTCCCATCCTGTGGGAATCCCACGGGAATCACGTGACCTGCGGGACACCCAAAAAAAAAGTCAGCCTCTAATCCCCACACCTTCAGATTCAGCACTGAGGCCATCCTCTGCTGTTTCATATTTAGTAAAAAAAAGCCTGGGAAGGATAACACTGGGTTGTCGAAACAACAACAGAAAAAAATACCACGCACCACAAAAAAGTTCTCCTCTCCCCTTGTCTTTTACTGCTCCTATCACTGCAGAGCATTCTGCCCCTGCTTCAATCTGCCCTCCTCCTTCAGCTACACTGCAAATAATTATTAAAAGGATCAAAGCGCATCAAAGGGCTGGTGCGTCACAGAGCCTGTGCTCGGGGAGCTGGGTGACTCCTAGTGATAATGCCACAACACTGAATTGTTTTGTTTTTTTTTCTCTCCAGCTTAAATGTGCCATACTATAGTATCTGAGTACCACAATGATATGCATGGAAATGGGACGTTGTCTACATTTTTCAAAAGTGAATCATTTTCTGCCAGTGCCTCTATGAAATCACAGTTATTTTCAAAACTGTAACCTTTGATATGGTTGAATAAAATGACTTATTTGGTCATGTCACATTGCTGGAAGTGAAAATTAAGACGCAACATAAAAATGACTTAAATACACAGTCACACAAAACAACAAAGGGAAATGGAACCAACTGCATGTCCTCGTCTGTAACTGGCTCACCACATGTCTTACTGAATATCTCTGCTCACTTACAGATTGTCCTCAGGGAATGGACACTAACACTGCAGAGGTACAGTAGAGAATGGTTAAAAGCACCTTGGTTTTCCACCAGCTTGAGTAGGACTTTTGGTGCTTGACAAGCATATGTGGATGCTTTAAGACTTCATAAATCAGATGCTTTCTGTAAGTGGTGAGCATGACATGGACTCTGTGTGCTTGAGAGCCAGGGGTCGCAATCAAGCTAAAGGGTTGGCGACATGCAAAACCACTGTATAGCGCCCACATACAGTACATCAGCACAGTGAAGTGACGAGATGAAGTTTGCTCAGTGGATGACTCCTTATAAAAGCAGGGAGAGGATGATGAAATGCGTTCCAGGGAAGGATTTTAGAGTGTGAGTGACTCTTACAAAGACTTTGATTCAATCACTGTCAAGTAGAGCAAAGCTGTATTTATGAAGTGTTACAGAGGTGTAACTAACACACATGCATTCTAAAAGGGTTGAATCACAAACACTCTGAAAGCTAAGATTTGTACTTAATACCAGCCTATAGCCTGCTCTTTTTTAATAGCATTACCAGAAAGTACACTCACTTTATGGTAAGTTCCAGGAAGCTATGGTCAAAAGCAGGAAGCTCTGAAATAACAATAAACATCATTACCGAGTATATCTTGACATGTCATGATTAATGTTCTTTATTCCATTTCATCACATGTGGACCACAATATTGCTCATGTTGTTCAAACACAGACTGTCGGCTTATCCAGAAGACAACAGAAAAAAACCCTCAAATGTCACAAAGGCAAAAAGTCAGCAGGTATATGTGTGAATGGAGCTGGTCTACACTGGACAAATTCAATTTTAAATCAAATTTAAATGTAATTTTTACGTTGAGCAAAACATTTTTCATCATGTTTTCAGACTTGAAGGTGCAGAGGGAACAAAGGGGGGGACGTCCAGGAGGAAAAGTAAAATTAATTTGTGGTAGGTCAATAAGAAATAGCAAAACTAAATAAATAAGATGGAAGAAAACAGTAGCAGTGCAACAGTCAGAGTGTTGGTTGAATGTTGTTATGGATGTGCTGACAGAACTGTCTTTCCAGTAGAAAATAATACCGACTGTATTAAAACTTGTCGTCTAATTTGCGTCTTTCCCTCCCTGTTTTTAACAACACTAATGCAATAACCCTATCATCATCACGTCTCCACTGTGGGATTATTATTATTATAACTCTAATGGTATTCTCATGAGGGAAGTATAATTCATTCTTCCTCCCCCTGAACAAGAGATTGATATTATATCACATTACATGTCACCGCTATATATAATGCACAATGTCATTTAACACAAGCCTCCGTGCTTTTCCTTCTCAAGAGCGCAGCGATGATTTAAAATTAATATTTCACATGATCATCTGATCCTTTTAAATAGTAACAAAGGCAAAAATGGCAGAATCCCTCCCACTGTTGGGGCAGAGGGCGATATCAGAGCCCAACGACTTCACATTAGCCCTGACACATTTCACCCAGCCAGACGAAGGCATCGTGTCATAAAATATGCAGGGTCGAGGGATATTTGATAGTGTAACCCAGGCAGAGAACATAAAGTGTTGAGAGTGATGAAATGGTCCAATATCAATCTGTGACCGTAAAATACTGAGTCACACTTTAAGTATTCTCACATGTGGAAAGGCTCAAAGCCATTATCTAACAGAGCAACCATGTATGGCTGCTTAACTAGAGAAGGAGGGAGCTCTACTGCAGGTTCAAAGTCATCAATGTAGAGGAGGGACACCTAAAATGGTTTATATTCAATATTATTCATAGTGTGCGCTGAGTCTGTATAGCGTCTCATTACCCTCAGTTTCAGCTCCTGTACACACTTCAATAAGTGGGCAGCAGAAGAGCCAACAACATGCAGAGGCTAAATACAGATTATTCAATAAAGTGAATGGGCTCTACAGGGTTATGTGACAGAATGTGTGACGAACTTGGACTTCATTGAAATGGATGTTTGTTATAAATAACACAGGAAGTTATGGAAAGTACGACTTATCTACAGGAGCATCTCAGCAAATGAGAATATCATGGAAAAGTTAATTTATTTCAGTTCAATTCAAATAGTGAAACTCATATAGATTCATGTCTTTATTTCATTTAATTGTAATGACTTACATTTAATGAAAAGCTAAAATTCATTCAATCAAACAATTACAATAGAATATAGTGAAAAGGTTCACTATTATAACCTAACTGTGTCACACTCTGCTCAGCTAACGAACTCCAAACACCTGCAAAGGTCTCCTGAGCCTTTAAATGGTCTCTTATGGCCCTTTTCCACTAGCACAGCTCGGCACGGCTCGGCACAGCTCTACTCGGTTTTTCTGCTTTTTCACTAGCTGGTACCTGGTACCTGGTATTTTTTTGCTAACGCCTCAGCCTGGGTTCCAAGCGAGCCGAAGCGATACTAAAATGTGACGTAACCGACTGCCTTCCACCGATTGGCCAACGAGTGTTGTCACTGGAAGCGTCATAAGCGCAACGTCCGACCATAGACTGTCAGTAACCACAAGACTTGAGCCTGCCATTTTTAAAACCGGCAGCTGCTCTGTGCAGCTATGGCATGAATAAAGTGAACGGGCGGGCTTCCCACATCGAGGAGGTACTATGAGGTACTCAGTTGTAATGGAAAAGGACCTAAACCGAGCCAAGCCGTGCCGTGCTGTGCCAGGCCGAGTCGTGACTGAGTTTTGGAAAAGGACCATTAGTCTGGTTCAGTAGCTCCACTATGTCCATGTGCTACATTCATGGAGAAGACTGCTGACCTCCATTAGACTTTACTTTGAGATGCACCTGTATCTCTAAACAAAAAAATGGAAGCAGCACTGCTGTCTCACCATGACATGTCCAAGTTATTTTTGGACATCTTCTTAATACATTTGTATTAACTGGAGATAAAGTGCAAATGAGGGAGAGCGCTGAGCAACAGTTACTGTAGGAGCACTGTGGTATGCAGTGTGTCACCCCCCATGGCTCGTTCGGCCCAGGATCACCACTCATTAAATTAACAATGCTGAACACACCTGTAGCCTGTCAACATCACACTGCAGAGTGAGAACAGCTGAATTTAATTAGTATTGCTGGAGCGATATTGTAACCACCAAACTAGGCTGCTGTCTAAAAGAACGGATACCATGTGTGTGCATGTGTACAGTCACCAGTCAAGTCTGATAAAACATTTAATGCCTAAAAATAAACCTTAACTCTGACAACAACATGATTACCCTGATATCGGCTGTTATAAAGCAGACCACTGACTGTTTCAGGACACACACACACAAACAAATCTACACAAGGAAAAATAAAAAAATTTTAAAACGTTGGATCCTGATCCAGATTTGCCGATTGGACGAGGCCTGATGCCTTCACTGTCTTCTACATAGCCAGGTGTACAGTCTTTTAATCAACAGTGGTATTGGATCAGTATCAGGTACCAGTCGATACACTAAGCCCAGGTATCAGTATCAGCACTGGGACTGAAAAAGCCGGATCAGTGTATCCACCAGTAACTCCCTATCACCTCAGAACATGTGCTGGTTTCCTGAGCTTCTTCAGCCTGAAGGCGTGTGTATTTACACTGTTGATTAAAACTATTTTCTACCCACATTTACTTGCTTTGAGCTCTCTTCCTTGTAAATTTCTTCTCATCGATGCATTATGCCCCTGTTACGTTCAAGATATGAGAGCCATCATTATGTGCAGACAAAATGATGTGATTTGCTCAGGCCTCTGCAGAATCTCTCATTTTTGCATACTAGCTGAACACTGTGTTCCTCCATGAGCTGTGAACATTTCAAAGATCCCTGGTGCCGCACTCGCTGGAAATGAATACTCTCTCCGGATCAACTTTCAAATGCAAGGGCACGTTTTAGAGAGAGATGAATACCTTAGGCGAGGGGTTTCCTATAAACAACAGTTGGGAGAGGTGAACAGACAGAGTGGGAGGGAAGAGGGTCAGGAGTCTGCTGGGTGCAGGATAACACCGGCTGCACAGCCTGCTTGTGTTGTCTTCCTGCTCGGGGCTGATTGCTGCACGTCTCTGAGGACCTGTCCTCCACTAACTATATGATAAGGACTTGTGAAGGACCCTCTGAGAAAGACAGACATACACAGCAAAAGACAGAGACAAAGAAGTAGAGATAAAAAGAGGAAGAAGGGAAAAAGGGAAAGCCTAGTGTACAATAACATGGTGCGAGAATCATCTCAAAGGTGCATAAATTCTACTGTTTTCATATGTAAGGAAAATATATTGGTGACCACTTGTTGCCACATGAATTCACATCAATTCATGAACATATAAGGTGCAATGTGCCAGTCTGGAGACAACAGCTGCACCTCATATGCCACAGCATCTACCAGTCACAGTGGCATGTCTATTAATACCTGTCATTTAGATCTACATTTGTACACATAAACTGTTTACTAAGCATTTCAATTTCAAAAGAGAAAAGATCGCGCGGGCTCATTTCACGTCAACACCACAACACAGCTGAGGACATGTTTTCTCCACAGAGACAGTGGACAGCATTTAAACACTGGGGCCATGCTGCACAGACAGTCAGATATGAAGACTGACATTAACAGAAATAGATAACAGCAATTGAAATATGAACTAATGACCTGTTTCAGCCCAGCCTGAAGTCATGACTTCCTCCATGGATTTACAATAGGTGCTCACTCAAGCAAAACTAAATGCATCAGGGGAGATTTGTGCAGAGGTGATCACCATGAGGTTTTGTGTCTTTGTGTCTCTGACGACTTCTTATGCCAGAATGTTATGCTGCAGGCTGAATCTGCATTCAGAATAAAAAATTACCAGCACCAGCCACCATTTTGACACCGAAGAAGTGATCAGAGGTTGAGAAGACTTTCTGATCCCCAGTCCCCCCCCTCCACCCCCTGCACCGAGGGCACAGCTTCTCAACGTGCTGTCATCACCCTGATAGTGAGACTTGTTGCTCTGAGGGGAATTCAGTTACCTCCATGATACACTGAACGGGTGCAAAATGGAGAAGAAGGTCTGCACTTCTGACTGCATGAGCACGATGCCACAGAACCTGTCGTCTGCTCTAATAAGTCAACACGATATGTGACCTTCAGATTTTTCTATGATTGTTATTATTTTTTGGTCAATGACAAAAAAACCTTCACTTCAAAGGTGAATTTCACCCAAAAACTTGCAGGTCTGAATTTGAAATTAAAAAAAAATAATCCTGAATAATATCTGCTATTAAATAAACAGAGGCAGGACGTCTAATAGCTGGCTCTGACGCTGTAATACAGAGGTGTTAAGTATTTCAGAGAAGGGAATACAGGTAATGAGAAAAAATACCGTCAAAGTCAACATGTCACTTTTTGAACACTGTAAAAAGTCTTAAATCTTAATGACGAGCGCTGAAGACGTGACGACTGCGTAATCACAAAGCTCAGCGTGACATCAGAATCCATCAGCGCTGCTCTCGATGCATAGAAATGAAGTCATTAGAAGAGTGAGTAAAGGCAATCCCTGCTGCACTCTACAGCCCAGTGACAGTCAGGTCTATTTATAGGACCTTAGTCCAAATTAGCTCTTTGAAGTGTGATTCGTAATATTCACAGCGGCAAATAATGAGGGGAGTCACTGGCAGCTATGCTGAGGATCACCATGGATGTGAGCAGCGCTGCACATACAGTGCAGTCAGCCAGTATGGCACATGAGGATGAGACACCTACATGTGTACACTCATCAGCTCCAGAACAGCTGTAAAAACAAAAATATTTAAAAGTCAGCCCTGCATCATAATCTTCAGTTTTGCTGTAAGCCCATATGAGAACGGTCTGGAGTGGGATTAGCTTGTGTACCATCCTTCCACACAAGGCAAACACACACCAGATTGCTCTTATTTGTGGTTCCACAACAATCAGAGCAGGGACTTCCCTTTCTAAGGATCTCTTGAAGACTTGTCCCTCCTTAAAGCACATCCTCTCCTGACACCTCTGACACACTGACATATCTAACCAGCACCTCCTCACCTGCTCCCCTTACACTGACTGACCAGATGTACGGTAATAATTTTACTAACACCAAGATCTCATATGAACTTTTACATGGATATGGATTTAGGAGAAGCCGCAAAAGTTTTTTTTTATCATTTCAAGTGGAAACTGTGTTTTGAGGCCAAAAATGGTATTTTTTTGGAAAGAGTGTGTAAATCTCAAAACGGTGCCCCAGCGTCTTCATGTTGACAGCCAACGCGTGTCTTTTGAGAAACAATGATGTCACAGCCCCACCAGTCTGATGTGTGACCTGAGCCACACCGAGACGTAACATTACAACAACAACAACAATGGCCGACTACTGTCGGGTCCCGCGGACACTGCAGCTGAAACACCTCTGTTAAATCGTCATCAATCAGCATATTTGCACTGACACAACTTCACGTTTAAAGCTTCAGTGGGTAACAATTATTCAATCATATTTGTTGGAACATGAAATGGGTAATTTAGGACAGAATCCAACTCCTCTGGCTCCACCTACAGCCTGTGATCCTGTTTGCAAAAATCCAGTGCTGTTCCACCAGTCAGGTAGGGGGGGCAGGAGGAGCAGCCAATCACAGCTCGTACGGGACTTGCGCTACATGTTTCATGGTGGGAGAGACATGAGATTGTTTTGGAGTCCCCGGTTGCTATGGATACGGTATGCCTTCTGTGTGTGTGTGCTATGATTACTTCGTCTGTGTGTGTCTGTGTGTGTGTGGAGTGGGATGGGTGTGTGGGGTGTGGAGGTGCTTGGCAGAGGTTCATAGAGGGACCTGACGGTGTATCGTCCTGAGATTTCCAACAA
>OMNW01030738.1:0-14246 GCA_900303245.1 Selene dorsalis | reverse complement strand
AGAAAGAGTTATATGAGGTGGAAGAGAAACAAAGGAAAGCAGGGGAGAGCTGGTGGGACAGTAGTGGCGTGTGATTTAGCAGAGACAGAAGGAGATCAATCTATCTGTTGCACAGAACAAGAACAGATGAGGAAGTGGCACTGGGGGGCCGGCGGTCAGCAGCAACAGCGTGGCTTTTGCTCCCTCACCCTTCAGCAGACAAGGGGGCACGTCTTCCTCTGCACCCCATGGATCTTAACTCCAACCCAGGTCTGTGTCTTTACATAACAGAAACTAATACTTAAACATTTGCATGTGGTTTGGACCGTTTCATCACGATGGCAGAGATATTATTAGACTTTGCACTGTTTTAGTTTCAGTTACAACCGGAGGAAGGTGTGGAAGGACTTCTTGACATGTTTTAAACTTAACGCACAGAGGTATTCACAGATCAAATCCAAATTATCCTCCTTTCTCAGCGAGAAAGTGTTTCCCCCATACGCTGTTCATTCATCATGTCAGCAGACGGGTGTTTTACAAGTTACAGTTCATAGCTTATGTTTATTACAGCTGTGATATGAGATGAGCAGTTTATGATGACTGCATTCCTGATTTCCCTGTGGGGACATCACTGCAGCTTCTTCAGCATTTGTCCAAAACACCAGTATCTGGAATAGTGATTCTCAAACTTTATCCAGCATACCTCCTTTCAAAAGTTTTTTTTTTTTTTTTAGTCATGTCAGCTGCTTTGCTCTCAGAACGGTTGGTTTGGTGGGTTTGGAGTCCAGCAGTTTGGTACAGGATGAAAAATCTCGGCCATGAAATCTTGTACGGACAGTGATGATCCCCAGATGATGAATCCTACTGGCTTTTGACAACAATATCTCAACAACCATGGGATGGTTTTTCATGAAATTCATTCCCCCTGTGGATGAACTGTAATATCTTTGGTGGTTTCTGCACTTTTCATCTAGTGCCATCCAGTTCGAAATTTTAATTAGGTCAAAGTTTGGTTTTTGACTAAATACCTTCAAAGTTAATGGTATTCTGGCAGTAGGTTCAGCATTACAGAAGCTGTCCATTCATTCATTCATTCATTCAAGTTTTGCTATTGCTACATAGCCAGTATTAACATCTACAGCCGTTTGCAGACCAGTCTAGTAGTTACTTAAAAGTTCAGCATCAAACTTGATTCCTTTACCCCTGAGGAGCTGTCATTCATCAGTGGTGGAAAACAACGACAATGTTAACTCTGGTCTCTACCACGTCTCTTTCTCTCCCAAAGCTAGCATGCTAACTTGCTAACCCCAGTCTGTCTCATTACTTTCCAATAGCAACTCGGGTGAATACAAGGAGCATCTCCAGTGGTGAAATGAATGTGTTAATCTTTATTATCCCCTATTATAATCAATTAAACAATTAATATTAAGCCACGCCAATTTTTTTTGTCTTGCTATTACTGTAAATGGTAATAATATGTTTAAGCTTAACCAGAAGTCATTAGAGTAACTTGTATAGTAACATAAGCTTTTAAACCATATATGTATTTTAAATGCCACCCAGGTGTGGCTGTACTAGATATGTAGCTTTAAAAAAGCCTCAGCAGAGGAAGAAAAATCGTGCTTAGCTAAAGAGCATTCTCATAGCTGGATCGAATTTCACTTTGCTTGGCTGCTTGAGGCAGATAACAGAGCAGACTCTTGAATTCATAGCTCCCAGCCTGCCTGTAAATCCATCCTGGTAAAGATGTTCTCGTGCGAAAATGTGAGCCAACAGATGGCAGAGGAAGAAGGCAACATTATACAGACTGTTGAGGGGGGGGGGTTGAGGTTTCAGGAATTGGTGTTAGAGGTGAGGAGGAAAACCAGAACCACCACAAAATGAATTCTGTGATAGCAAGCACATCAGGACTAGTGAATGGGTAAAATCCCCTTTCTCTTGGACACTTAAGTCAACACATCTTTCTAATAACTTGGCTGTGGAGAGAGCGTGGGCTGACTGACCTGCCAAGGAAACCGGATGACAAGCCAATAAGTGGGCACAACCAACAAATGGGCCAGTTTCAGGAGCAGAACACTCAAAGATGTCACTGACTCACATCTTCACCAAAAGTGGTGTAAGAACAACTTCAACACATAATTATATTTACATCAAAGTAACATCTTACATAACAGTATATTGAACGCCTCTTGGTTTGGACAAGGCAAAATATATGAGGGTGTAGTCTTTGAGCTCTGGCAAGTTGGGATGGTAATTTTCAAAATTTTCTGACCTTTATGGACGAAACAATAAACAGACTGAGGAAATAATCTTCAAATTAGTTGATAATAACCATTAGATACAAAGATACATTGACATACGGTAAAGTAGCTCTGTAGTAGTGTCAGTGATGGGGAAGAAAGTTTTATATTAACGTCATAGCACAGGTTTGTACTGAGAGAACTGACCAAACAACCTCAGCAAAAGTTCAACACTGCACGCTCAAACACACAAAGCGGCGACCTCATCGTCAGCATTTGTCTCTCTCTCTGCTCAGATCACCACCGATCTTTCTCTTTGACCCAGCTTCCCTGCGCTTCCCCTCTGCACTGCAGCCCTCTCAGGCCCAGAGCACTGTGGCCAGATTTGTCAGAGAAAACAACGAGGATGTGGAGCGGCAACGCAGACAGGACTGCTGCGATGGCCAAAATGAAAACACGCTTATCTAGCCGAAGCTGATGGACGCTGTCCGTCCCTTGTCCAAATAATTGGCCAGCGCGTCAAGAGGAGGTTTTAGCCTCTGAGGTTGGCTGTGTGTGGAGGGACACGTATCAAAAATAACTGGCACAGACCCCAGCCTCGACTTTATATTGTATGGTGACACGGATCTTTCTGCTCGAGGAGGCACAAAAAATATACCATTCATACTCACTGTTGTACCTCATCAATCACTAAGTAGTAATATGAAGTGGTGGGAATGGCTCATGCAGAACGGTGATTGATGAATGTCAGATTTATCTCTATTTTCTATCACAATAATATTCTCCTCTGACAGGCCCGTCAATCTCCTGAAGCAATCTAGTAAATGAAAAGGCTGATTAATGCATCGATGACATATAACAGGAGTGAATTCATTTTATAATGAAACTACTTCAGGTGCGTGAAAATCATGAGAAGCATTCTTCTTAAACCAGAGCTGTCAAAATCTTCAGTAATAGTTCATCCACAGTTCACTCTACCAGATCCAAGCTCAGGCTGTATCTCTGTCTGTGCATCCTCCTCTGCTGACCTTTCTCTTTGGTTCTCACTGAAACAAACAGAGTGAGTGAACTCCTCTGCCTCCATTAGTCACAATAAACCAGAACTCAGGTTTCTAAAACGCTGCCTGAAAGGTTCAAAGGGCTTTTCCCAAAGTCCAGGCTGACACTACCCACCAATTTTGGCTGTGGGGAGTGCAGGTGTGCATCTGCCCTCAAGCTGTCATCAGTGCTGAAAGGTGATATTAGGAGGTATTAGTGAAGAAAGCAACAGGCACTTTGTCAAGTCCACTCCTTGTTTCATTCTATGGTATAGATAAAGGAGGTTTCCAGGGTGTTTGGCTATGTCTGTTCCTTTCAACATAATTGCAGTTGGATGTTTTAACTTTATCTATGTGAAGGACATGTTAGCAGGAAGGAAATACCTTCGAAGATCTAACACGTTTCACCGTGAAACATTGTCAGTCTGTGAATCATTTCAGCTTCCTTATCTCTATCTGTCCATGTGTGTGTGTGTGTGAGGTTTAACACCGACAGCATCCTGTATCTAAATCAAAACTAATATTGAATAAACATTGGTGGGAGATCATTTTTCTTGGGTTGCAGAGTGCACACCAAGTATGAATCCCCAGCATGCAGGCCATACAGATTTACAGTGTCACGACCACGAGTGCATGATACACTTGTCGAATTGGTGATCCGTCATAGAGAGATATGTTTACATAACCGTAAAGATGACTGCATGTTTTACACAGATGCCCAGAAGCGCACATATGCAACACTCATCCTGTCTGACAAACTGCAGACAGTGTAACCATCATCAGACTCTAATGCTGTATGGACTTGGAAATTGGGTTGATGGCTATTTTACACTTTAAGCCATAAAAATACCAACTTAAGCTGTTGTCAATATTCTACTTTAAATTAATGTTTGCATCAGATGTTTTCCTGACATAAAATTTTAGTACCTCATATTCAACAAAATATGACATTAGCAGCTCTCTGCGTGCCTGCTGGGCTAACACTAGGGTGATGATGCCCTGGCTAAAAGCGCATTAAAAACTAGTGTCAGGTTGACTTAAGAGAGCCACTGGGGCTTTTTCTCTTGGATCTGTATATATTGCACCTTTCCAGAAGCTTCCTCTTAAGTATCAGCCTGCTTGTATCGCTGATGTAATGTTTCAGCCTCCCTGCAGCATAGCATGCAAGTCTTCAAGTGACAGCAGCTGCCAGCCCTCACCAAAACTCAACACTCCAACTTTTAAATGGGACATTAATCCCCCCGCTCAGTAGTCACCGAAGCTGTCAGTGGTTTTTAACGGTTCACTCGTAAAGATTTTGGTATTTTAACAAACCTCAAAGTGTTGCCTTGCATAGTTTGAAGATGTTTGGAATTAGTCTAGAATTAATCTCACATTATACTGCAAGTCACCACAGAGATAAATGGCTGGTGGAATATTTGTGGTTTGGCTTCGAGCTTCCATAAACGTCGTTTGTGATTTGTATTTACAGTTGTCGTTTCTGGCTTTAGTCACTGTAAAACCAAGATAAAGGATTCTATTGTTTTTTCTGTGTGTTTACTTGCATTTTCTTCATGCATTTTCCAGTTTATTATCAGTTGTTTGATTCAAATTTCCTGCCCTGTAGGCAGCCAGTGGTTTTAGTTCCAGTGAGATATAAAGACCAACTTAAAGAAAGTTGAAACTACCATAAAAACTAACTTTCATGATAAAGATGATGTATTGTTTTAATTCACTAGAATTATATTAGAAGAAGAATAGGATTGCATTTCGTTGCTGGATTGTGGAGATCAAACATCCAAAAAGTGTTCCAGGGAACGCCATACAACTCTGTTGCTGTGCCTCTATCAGTCTTAATTATCATGTCAGCATATTTTCCAACACACACTTGGGACTTTAAATCAAGTCTGAGTCGTGTTTCCTTTTCCTAAAGTTGAAATCGATTCCCCTTACATACTGGTATATTTACAGCTGCCTTGGCAGGACACAGAGAAATAGCTCTTTATTTAGTTGGCATCAAATCAGAGCGGAGACACTTGGCTCTCCAACAGCACCATGACCTCCGTGAACGGACTGACCCATTGCTTCCCTGACTGTCTTCATGACGACTTATTAAAAGTAGTCAGCCAGTGCAGTCCAATCCCCTTTCACCCTGCTTGAGAACAGAGGAGTGAATGTGTATTGACTGATCCCACTTGTTTTTATCAAGAGGAGCTTAGTAAAAGCCTAAAGGTTTATTGCTGTTGCCTCACCACACTGATATCCAGAGTTGTTGTGGCTTACCTTGTTGCTGCTGATCCCATGGGGTATCATGTTTGCCTGTCAGCACCAAAGAGTAGCTGATGTGGCCATTATTCTCCATTTTTTGGTGCCATGATTCCTTCTTCCCTATGGGCGCCTGTGGACGGACAATAGAGCCAAGCAAGCCTTGACCCCTTTGACCTCCCCCACTCCTATTCAGTTTGTTGTTCAGGCAGCATCAGATGGTAATGGATAGCCATAGGAACTCTATGGAGTCTGTGTTCTCTACCAGACAATGTCTTCAGGGACTCTGGTGGAGGCTAATGTTGTGGTGTCTGCCTTCATATTATGTCTATTGACAGGCAGAGACCACCGTGACACCAGGGAGGGAGTTAGCCATCGATACCTTACTAGGAGTGAAATGGGAGTCTCATTGTAGATACAGAGGACGATATAGAAACGTAGAGGGCAGCTGTACTCTGGGGGTTTGTGCAGTGCGATAAAGACGCATGTTGTGATGAGATTTTAGGCTTGTTGGACAAGAAAGACAGAGATGCGTTATCATTATCCAGCACCATAATATAAGTGTGGTAGAAATAAACTGTCATATACAAACATCACAATGGTTTACATCCCAAAAATATTAGCTTTCCAGTGATGATGCAAAAAATCACAGAAATGATCAAAAGTAGTTGATTGGTCAACTCTCACATCAGCTTAGTGTTTGGGACTTTATTGTGCTGTATTGCTATTGATAACTTTAACTTTGTGAGATGTTACTTGCTAAAATTTATATAAATCAGATACTTTGCAGAAACAAATGATGCTACAAATCAAAATAAGGCAATAAAGTGGTGTGATGATCTTAATAATAGCGGGATTAATGTCATAATGTTCACGCTCTTTTCCGTGTATATTGTTGTAGTGAGGCTCATTTGAGTTCATGTGTCAAAGGTCAAGAACATTACATTATTCTGCTCTTAACAGTTTGTGGTTGCAGATGTTAAAAAAGTGTCACAGTGTGAATGGGAGATTGCATGTTTGCTTATGGGGTCATGCCCTGTGCCAAGCCATCAGAGTGATCTGCCTATTGTTCCCACTACAGTGCTTAAGAGAAGTATGTGTGTGTGTGTGTGTGTGAGAGACTGTGTACTCCCCAACCCCCTCTTCAAACCTCACCTCCCTCCCCTTCTTCCCTTTCTCTTTCACACCCTCTCAGCTGTGCTCACTCACTCATTCTGAGTCAGGCCAAAAACTGGCAGAGCCGCTCCTCCACTCAGGAACTCCCGTCCTCAAGTTAAACCAGGTAGCCAGGACTTTGCAACCCACTCAGGAAGCCTCTTTTCTGGACTGCTAGAGACAGTAGTGGGGGGGGCGAGGCATGGAGGTGGTTCATCAGGCGATTCATAGTTTACCACAGTATGGATTATCTGATTTACTATCACCACAACAAGGTAACAAAAATACTTTTGTCATTTTACTGCTGCTTTGAGCCTATTGATAGCTTTATATGAACTGTCTCTACTGTAATACAATGAATGTATTTACTGCAGACGTCTGTGTTGTTGCAGCTGCACTTTGCAGGAGGATTAGATCATCTGGAGGTGATATCACTCATGAATCAAAGAGACTCTGTGTTTAAGGGTGCCATCATTCACAAAGATGAAAAGGAAAATATCAGTAGTTTTCGTCTTGACTTTTAATCCTCAGCATCATCCCATATGGACGAGTGAACAGTTTGCAGTGTAGTGTTGCTGCTCTGCGAGTGACTTCCTGTTCTGCTGGAGGTATTTATGATGTGTGGACTTCTGAGAAGACTATCATTAGACACAATATTGAATCTCAACTTGTCCCTGCTTGCTTGCAAACAAGAGGACTCTTGCAGACAAGACAGAGAACTGACACTAATGTAGTCAGGTAATACCCCATTGTACCCACACACACAAACGCACTCAAATACACACACACTGAGAGAGTTATGACACATATTTCTGGCCGTTTAAAGCTAAGGTAGTTACAGTGTCTGCATTGTTTTCTGGGCCAGCGGCAGCTGCTTCCTCCACTTGGCAAGCAGGATAATCAGAGTCTGGAAGAACTTAACTTTCTCACAACAAGTCTCCCACAAAAAGTATTCCACTGTTGAGAATAATGAATATTTTGTCATATAGTCGGACTGCTTCACTGCTTTGAAGCTACCAGACACCATATTTTTTTGTAGGGTTTTCCATCCTGTGTTGCACCACATTAAAGGAATAATTTCATATGTTGGAAAATATAGTTATTCACTTTCTGGCCAAGTATTATAAGGGAAGATCAATATAATTTCACCATTTTTCATGTCTGTCTGTTTATTATAAAGCTACAGCCAGGAGATAGTTATCCTAGCTTAGCCTAGTATTTTGGCAGGAGGCGTAGGACGACAGATAGCCAGGCTCTGTCTGGTGGAACAAACTCGAGCTAATAGCTCACAAACTAACATTTAATATTATGTTTGTTTGATCCTTACAAACATTAAAGTGTTACAATGACAAGTTGCTGTTTACAGCGGGATATTGTGTCGGACTTCCTGGAGGGTTTGTGCTAAGCTAAGATAACTAGCTCCTGATTGTAGCTTATGTTTAACAGATGTGACATGAGAGAAGTAAATATCCCACAACAATTCCTTTAAGGGTCTGGTGTAAATACTCATCCAGTCTGTGGTGGACAAACTAAATGAAATCATTCCCTCTATGAGCCGACTATTTATTTTATACTCTACATGACGTAGAGTGGATTCTCCTCTTGTCTTTACATGACTCACTCACAGAGGTTTGGGTCAGAGTGAAGTGTATCAAGGCTCCAGGTATTTGTGAGCAATTACAGCACAGTGGGATCCTTTGTTGTCTCCCACCTGTTTTGAGCCATTAGTTAGAGGCTAGTGTGCAGCTGGGTTTGGCCACTTATTAAGACCACTGGTCACAACCGGAATGAACAGTTGCAGCCGTCTGCACTCACACAGTAATTATGACACACGCAGAGGAAAACTAATTGGAGGGTGTCAGTGATGCATTAGTGATATATTTGTGCTATTAATATCATCAGTATATGATTTTTGTGATTAGATAGCGTGGATGTGGTTGATGTTGTTCCTTTGTTTGGTGCTATTCAGCTGATATTAAACACTGTTTGTAGTCATTGCTGCAATATGATGCAGCTGGATAGCAATATTTCTTGTTTGCAAGTGTCTGAACTAAGTTTCAATACATTCTCTGCTGCAGAGAATATTGTCAACAAAATCACATTTGAAAAGTAAAAAGGGTGTGGAAATCGAATCATTCTCTGAACTTTTCTTTTTCATTGTTTGAAGTCTAAATCTGACTGTGAAGAAGGAATCCTGATCTGTGTGGCTCTTTAACACGAGCTGTGCTCTAAAGCACCAGCCGCCTCGCCTCTGTGCTGCTGCTGCTGCTGCTGCTGCTGCTGACAATCGTTCACCGCTGAGTTTGTAAAACTTTGGAAAGCGGTCGTGTTGTGTTGAAGCGTGGCGAATCGGGGGAATTGCACCAGCTGCCACGGTTGTCTCCTCAGGTACAGTCGAGCTATAAGTGAAGATCCTCTCGTCTGTCTCCGCCGCTGAACTCCTGCTGGGATTGGTCTCATTTAAAGAGGCGACGATTGAGGCGGTTGCCAGTCACACCATAAGTAGTCTAAGAATTATGTGGTGGAGAATAATACTTCCAAGGCAGCTTAACCACAGCGAGTAAAGAATCTGTCAAGAGGCAGCCTCCAGTCATTTTATTCAGCATACGGATGGGGAGAAGTTGCCCACAGGCGACAAGATGATATTTGAGCTAAATGTTTTTATCTGTTCTTTCTGAATCTGGATGAAAGCTGCAGACAGGAGATTGAAAAGCTAATATTTATTCTTCACGGGGATGTGGCCTGAGTTTTCGCCGATTATCCATTTATCTGATGGTGGAGTCAAGTCACTGATTGACCTTTTACGTGCCTGTGGTCAGGAAACAATGCAGTGTTATCTGGACATGCTGTGTGTTTGTGAATGAGCCAAAGATGCTTCTCCAAACAGGTTGCACCTGTGCACTAGAACATTTTTATTTACTTAGATTATAACGGTGGACACTCCACTGCGTGTGTGGAGCAGACAACAGCACTTTAAAACTGATAGCAGGCAGCTCTTTGAATCTAACTCTTCTTCAACTCCTGGGCACAAACTGATGCTTCTGGCGCCAGTAACTCCTTGTTCCAGTGCAAAGCAGTCAACCTCTCACAGACAACAAAACTTACTGTCTATACACAAAGGCACCCAGTATTATTTTGCTGTCAGCCTACATTGTACTGTTAGCTTCTGACGTATTACGGTCCCACAGCTCTGGATTTGGCTCATTGTTCAAGTCTGAGTTTCAAACAGCCTGAGACTGGACGCCCATCCAAGTCCTTCTCATGACATATTTTTCTTCCACTACAGGAAATATGACAAGGATAATCTGCTACTATACAGCCATAATATTAATATTTATACTAAATACTCAAAAGGGCTGGAGAAGGCTCTCCACAAGCGTTCCCTGGTCACTGAAAGAGAAATTTGGCCTGAACAGCTCTCTCAGAGGTCTTGTAATGTCAGTTTTCAAGGTTTTGTCCAGGAAGTTGTCTAGTACTAAGTGTATTTGACATTTCACTTGTCTTTATAAACTAAATGGCAGACTGAACCACTGTGAAAGAAAAGCTGAGCATCAACAGGAAATGGCAGGAGGAACAGGAGTGTGTTGTAATGGCCATGGTATGCTGCATAATCCTGTTGCATGCTTGTTTAACAGCTTCACAACCGTTTGTTTCCAAGAGGAAGTGCTCCCTCTCCAACGCGAGTAATGGAAACAGCGGCTGTGCATTAAAGGCTGATTCATCTTAAATGTGGGCAAAAAGCACTCCCAGGGACAGCAGGGAACCACTGTCCATTTGCATGACAATCAGCAGGAACAATGCTGACAGGGTGAGGATGCCGCTGACTGGAAAACTTCTGAATGCCAAATGGCCCAGTGTGAATAATTAGTGTCACTGTGGAATTCCTCTGTTAGACCCAACTCAGAGGTCAACGCAGAATCAGATCGATCAGAGCTGAGCAACACTGTGACACTGACCAACAGTGTGAAGCTCTCCAAACAAAAACATCAGGCCAGCTGTATGATAAAAAAAAAAAAAAAAACATTTTCTGGATACAAGTGTATGAATGGTTTTGAGTGCAGATCCACTGACCCAACATGGATTCAGATCAAAATCAGGTCAACTACTCAACTAGATATAGCCAATGGAAATTTTTGCAAAACATCCAAAAGTGTATTTTCTGGTACACAACTAACAACCTGCACCTGTTGGGACATGGTAACCTGAGATGTTAAGTTGAAGCAGGTGGCTTTCCTCATTAATATGAAGCTGTCGTGATTATTTCCCTTTTTATTTAACTATGCTTGACTGGCTTTTAAAGAGAGAGGAAGATATTTAGGAGACGTTTAAAGAAACCATCCCATGCTGGATATTCTGACATTATAAATTAATTGTGTGTAAATTTGTGACTTTGAACTTAAAATGTCTGAGCTTTGGCTGCTCAAAATTTCGGATCTTTTCAGCCTAAATGCAGAAAATTACTGTAACCCACCTTAGGCTGGGTAGAGGGGGCTTTTCGCTTAGGGACCCCAGATGTGCTCGGAGCGGCCCTGGTCGTCACTCACGGTCTCAGTGGACACACGGACTGATCAATACGCTCTTCCTCTCTGGATTCAATCGGTTATTGGATCAGCGGATGTGTGGAGTTTGTCTCGCGGAGGACTAGGGGGGGGTCAGTCATCTGAACGTGAAGCATCTGTTTGGAGGGTTTTTTCCGTAAGGGGGGGAAAGCTGTTTTCACGCCGGCTGGAGAATCACTCACATGTGCGAGTAGGAGAGTGAGCTGCACACAGACTGGTGAGTGTTTGGCTTCGCCTCGTCCCTGCCGCTTTGTTGACAAACAACACGAAGCTGCCGCGCGCGCTGTAGGGAAAGATAACATGACATCATAGATGAGATTTCACGAGCTGGAGCTTTGCTTTTAGTGTCATTAACGGACAAAAGTAGCGTCTAAATATAAATGGAAATTATGTCACAAGTCTAATATCGATACGGACGCTGCCCTGCACGTTCACGGCTAACGGCGTGGGCGTGATTGACAAAGTTGATCGATTGTGTCTACTCCATGTTAGGTGTGATTAATGGCTGTGAGTCGGGGAAGTCAATAAGCGGGTGGTGACTAATCACTGGATCAGGGACAGAGGAAACTGGGCTGTGTTCAAATGAGGGAGCTGATTCTCGTGCACAGATCGTGATAGAGGTGAAAACTTAATGAGTTGAACTGCAGGCATGAAAAAACCACTGCCACTGTTTGTCCACGGATGCTTTGATGAATGGATGGATGGATGGATGGATGGATGGATGGATAGATAATGCATGAATGGAGGGTTGGTGCTGTAATCATGTTTGGAAACCCTTCATACATCAGACGTCAACACTGTGTAACCTGTGAGTTTTCAAACTTTTACATTATTATCTTAACATTCAACGTGATGTTCACCAGTTACTCTATTATTATCTTTATTTATTTCTAGAAAATGTGATGGATAATGGATCAGTTCGTATAAATCACTTGAAATGGTACAGAAAGAGATACCGAACATGATAATATTGTGTTATTTAAAGCTGCAACGACTTAGTCTACTAACGTCTTAGTAATCCAATAATTTATTGATAATTTTGCTGTTAGTTATTTATATAAAATGTCAAAAATAGTGAAAACATGCCTGAAATGGCCAGATTTGCATGTTAAAATGTGTCGTTTTGGCCAAACAACAGTCTAAAACCCAAATACATTCAGTTTACAATGATATATAACAGATAAAATGCTCATATAAATGAATGTGAATACATTTTTTAACAGCTCTAGATTTTATTGTTTCCTTGGTGACATAGCTACATTTACTGGAGCTAATGATACTGGAAAATGAAAGTACACATTGAGGTTAGTCATGTCAGTGGTTCTGAGGGTAGTTATCATCCTCAGCCCAGAAGACAAACAAACAAGTTCCCTAAACACACAGACACAACACTGCCTGTTGATGCATGCCTGTATCCAGTGCTGGAGTTATGCTGATGGCTGAAGGAAACTAAAAACTTGCAGAGTGCAAGACAGTGACACGACCCTGAATATCTGCAGCTACACTTAATAAGCCTCTGCTGAAACTTCATTTGTGAGAGAGACATTTGGCGCTTTACGTGAGATCAAAACATGTGGCTGACCCATGCTCGGGTTCATTACTGAGTTTGCACTGTCCGTGTTTGTGAAGCTGTGCTCTTAGTGGATAAACACTCACACTGTGGACATGCTGGGTGCCACGCAGGGCAAACACTGGCATCTGCTGCCTGCTAATGAGATCTCATCAGGACTGACACACAGCATCAATCTCTCTGTCGGCATTTGGCTGCTCTCTGGCACTCCACAGACACACAGCCGTCTTACCTCCAACTTATTCTCAGTTGTTGGTGTTGTTGTCACGTTTCACTCAATTTTATTGCCAATTAAATATGTAAATCAGTTTGGGACACTGGTGACAACAACTTTTAATAGTTTGTTGACAGATTGGAGAGAGTACCAAGATACTGAGTTAATTATAAAAACCAATTGGTGTACGTATGTAAGTATCCATAGCAACATCTGATTGTGGTGGCTCTTGTATCATAACCATTTTAGCTCAACTTCCTGCTGGTGAACCTGAGCCCTTCACCTGACCCTCACTCTCTGTTGTTGTTGTCTATAAATAGTATTTATATGCAACACACTGATCTCCTCCAGGACCTTAATCAATGCAACGGGATCCATTCATGATCAAAGTCATGAATAATTCAGCCATCATCATGTGAGACATGGTTGTCTGTTAATAGCTCATCTGCCTCCTATAATAGAGCAGGTGTGTCCCTGTGAAATGCCATCAGTCGCTGTTTGCTCGTTTCATCTCGCTTGAGCTGAAGCCGAGCTGTGCAAATGGTCCTGTTGTCATAGCGATCGCTGCAGCCAGATTCGTTATGTGACATAGGTCCGCAGTCTCCAATCTGTCCGCCATCACATGATGGCGACGGTGGCGGCAGAGTGCTCGTGGCCATTATCCACAAGTGGGGTCAGGATACAGAGCTGACCTCTAATGGAACATACACTTCTGCCCTGAGATATAAACATTTCTTTGATTTATTACCGAGGGCCAGTTAAAAGGGCTGTGTGTGTGTGTACTCCTATCATTGTGAGGACAAGTGTGAATTTTAAACCTTTGGAGTGACGACCATTTTGTAAAGTGAGGACATGTAGGCCGGTCCTCACCATATTTTCACTGTAACGGCTTCTAGAGGCTGTTTTTATGCTTTTCTCCAAGTTTCAGAGTGGTCATCAGAAAGATGCCAATATGGGAAAAATTTGTGGAAAAACTTATTCTGTGTGTATTTCTTGGATACACACACTTTTTGCTTTCTGCTGCCCCCTACTGTCAGTACAGTACTAACCACGTAAAGGCCTATTCAGTCCTGGTACACTATATGTCTGAGGTGCTCGTATCACAAGTGAACGGCTTTAAGCAGGTGTTCTTCTGTTTTCCTTACACTTTACATGACCAACACACTCATTAAACATGCTGTTGAATCTAAGCCATCTATCTACTGTCTTTATAATTTGCTCTCCTCACCCGGCCTCTCCGTCAGATAA
>OMNW01030736.1:0-14677 GCA_900303245.1 Selene dorsalis | reverse complement strand
ACTTCCCTTTTTTTTTTTTTTTTTTTTTTTTGGTGGGGGGGGGCTTTTTCGCCTTTAATCGATAGTATAGTCTAAAAAGAGACAGGAAATGGGAGGCAAAGAGAGGGGGTATGACATGCAGCAAAGGGCCACCTAAGTCCGGATTTAGGAGCTAGACTAGTAATTTATGGTGTGGCAGAGTCTAACACCAAACTTCAGCCTCAGCACAGAAGTGTAATGAGAACAGCTGTGGAGATAGAGGTTGCTGGAGTGCTGCAGTGATGATGTGCCTCTCCATTCAGCAGCAGGCAACGAGTTGCAGCGAAGCCCCCTGGCGCTGTCCATGGTTCTGAGGAGAACAAAAGCATCAAAGCCAGAAGTCTACTCCTTGTTCTATTCGTACGGGGAGGGGCCGAGCTGTGAAGGGGGAGGCACCATGTGTACTTGATTCAATTAGGCAGTCTGTGAGGCCTCCCCTGGGACCGGGCTGCAAAGAAGGGGGCTGCGGGCCTGTCTAACAAAGACGTTCAGCCCAACCCTTTGCCCCGAATGAATCCACCTCATTAGTCAGCCGAGTAAGTGTTGATCATCTCAAACAGTGTCCTCACTACACAACAGCAAGAAGAGGAGCAGATCATTTTCTGTGTCTCTGTCAGGCAGAACCGAGACAACATGACAGCTCAAGAAAAAAAAATACTCGAGGCTGACAAGCTGAGAGATAGCAAAAACCCTTTTTACGCAGTTTTTGTATAAGGGAAGTTAAAACTTGCTGCATGCTTCTGTGTGTCCACACCAGTTGAGCCTCTGCAGCAGAGACATTGATACAGGAATTCAGAGAGAGAAAATAAACCAGTTGCAATATCTCTGTCGGCGCAAGCTGTGTGAGAGTGTCAATAAAAACCATATCTCTCAGCAAACATCTGTCATATACACGGTCTGACCCACAGCACTGAGAGTCCTGCAACTTTTCTCTGCATCTTGGAAAATGAGTAGAGCAGTTAGATCTTTTGAATGCCAGACAGATAGACGCGCTTCAGCCACATTAGTATTCATTTTCTGTTCTGCCGGTCCTTTGAAGCGCAGCAGATGTCTGTGTTTCCGCATTTTGCACATTGTCAGAGTCGCTCAGAAGCAATGGAGGAATTCTAAAGGATTAACATCTGCCTGGTTTGCTTTAATCAGTGCCACACCAAAATCTGCTGTAAAAATATTTTCAAGATCATTATACAGAGCGGACACTAATGGCAACTTGGAAACACACGCTAATACTTAGATTGATGGAGTAGGCGGAGGTGATAGAAGCCAGACAAGAGGTTAAATGTGTTAGGACAGGACAAGAGAGTGTGAATTATGGCATTTGATTCCTCAGGAGACTTTTGGTTTACATGGCTGTATTAACCACAGGCCAATAAGTCAAACTCAATATATTTCCTTTTAATCAAATTCTTGTGATTGAAGTAACTACCAGTGTGCTATTGTCATCAGAGGGACGAAAATAATACCAAAGCAAATGTATGTTTAGTCACAGACACAGCTCCTCATGCGCACTCATATCCAGCGACAGGCCCACCATCCTGCAGCCTGACAGTCACACCTGCTGTGCTCTGGGACCACTTGGCTGCTTTAGCAATCATTGCCATCATAGGAACCAGAGATAATTACACAGCTTCCACCCACCAGCCTGGCCTGCTTCGCTAAAAACCATATTGCTCCAGTGCAGCAATAACACTTGTCTAAATGAATGCACGCCACTTTACTGCACAACTGACAGCGCCCATTTATTCTGCCGTCCAACTGGAAAGAAAAAACAAATTAATTTGGCACTTAAGTCCCCCACCCTTGTGAATAATATATCACCGTCACCCCCCCGACGCACACACACACCTCTGCAACCCCCATCCGCATCCATCCCTCAAATCACCATTATTCAGCTCTTCTTATATGATTTTTGATTTTAACACACCTTTTAGCGAATCTTCCATCAAAGCCTTTTAACATTTTATAAGGAAAGTTGTATCACTGGTGTTTGATCCCAATCTGTTCTCATTAGTGATGCCATTTATCTTGTACTATTATCACATTTGTCAGACACAAGCATTTACTCACTGTCTCTCCATTAAATTCAACCGCAAATGTCTATGTCTCAAACTAAAAAGAATGAGGTAATAGCACAAGTGCTCTGGAAACAAACTAATCGATGGGAACATTTTAAAGTATCAGTTGTATGGCACATTTATCTGTCTCTTTGTTCACTTCACACTGTCTAGTTTATGATCTGGCTGTCAGAATAACAGCTCTCAAACAATTATCACTTGTACACACAGATCCTAGTAACACCTCTCCTCCTCCCCTTGGGGAGGACAGACATTGGGCATTACACTCTCTTGTGCCCCATTATATTTATGCAAATGAGACTAAAATCAGGGGAAATCAGGGGGCCTCCTTTCCTGTTAGTGCTAATTAGCGATGAATGCTATATTGTATACATTATGTATGAGATCCCCCATGCAGCCATACATCGTGACCTTGAGCACAAGGCCAAGTTTGGATCGCAACACCAAGTCTTGATTTCCTGTAGAAGACGATCTCAGCTAAGCAGTGATATTTTTTTACACATCTGCAATAAAACACCGAAGCGGGGAATATCTTTTTGTCCATCACACTTAATAGAATAACACACAAGAGAGACATCCTGTCTGCACAGAGATCTATTAATATCATGGCTGAAGCGTGCCAATGAATCAGGACTCATAAAGGATCCAAACAGCAGGAGAGAGGCGGCGCAGGGACATATAGGTGACAAGTAAAACCCCATCCAAGATTGCCACTCTGCTCCCAAGAGCTAGTAAATGGTATTTTCTCTGATCCCATAAATGTGAATGCATTAAGACAACAATCTTGAAAAGCAATTATTAAAGAGCAATAAGAATGTTAAATGCCCTCTCCAGGCAAGTGGTATACTTATTCTTTTAGTAACTGCACTGAGAAGTGTGGCTTGGGGCCTCTTGACAGGTCTTTGTGGTTCAATGTGAAAAATGAAAGGGAATTTGACTTGATATGCATCAATATTTGTGTCGTTGAGAAAGCACATAAATTACTTAGCTAATCTTGTTTTTAACCGAATAGGAGGTAAGTGACTTAATTTAAACTCATAGTGGCACCTGATGTAACATTAAAACATCTACTGAAAAGCAGGGATAAAATGATCCCCCATATCCCCTGATGTGGGCTGTAAAAATCAACAGTAACCAAGCAGGAAAATAGCTGCTGATGATGAATGTAAGAACACTTCTTAAAGTAGTTGAACTGTGAGTTGCAAAATCTAACCCACTCTTATTTTTATTTATTTATTTATTTATTTGGGGGGGGGTCATTTTTGCCTTTATTTGATACTATGGCAGAGAGAGACAGGAAATGGGGAGGCAGAGAGAGGGGGAATGACATGCAGTAACACAACGCCCCATCTAACCCACTCTTAACAGAGGCCACAAGGTGATTAAATCAGGAAGTTCAGCATTTAGTGATTTGAAAATTCACTTATGCAGGTAGAAATTTCTGGCTGAACAAAACATCATGAATGAGGTAAAAAAAAAAAAATAGATATCAGTTTTTTTGTGAGTGGATGTCATGCTCTGCTGACAGCTAGAGTGTTGAAATGTCTGTGGACAAAATCAACAAACCAGACTTCTACTTACTCTACAATAACAGGAAATAACAAAGGAAAATAGAGCAACAAGAAGCACAAAGAATGGCTGTTGTCATGGTAATATACATAAAACAACACAATCTGTGCCATCTACAATGTGTAAACTGTGACTGTTACAACCATGTATGTGTACGTTACAACCCTTAGGTGAAGCCATTTCACCTTTATGCTACTGCCCCGTTGCTGATATCAGCTTCCTGTTTGGCTCCTTCTGGAGGAGCCCTGTCAGCAAGTACAGCACTAACAATAGAAAGACTCTACAGGAAGATCTCAGGGCATATTCAGTGTAAACATTCCTGATTTAGCAACAGTTGAGTCTCATATTTTCTTCCTGTACCTGTTTGACTTTGCTCCATGTTACCAGTGGTTATGCAGAACTCCACCATCCGAGCATAAGCCCCAGTAAACAAGGCAGCACCATCTTGTTGCAAAGACTGAAAGCAGTGGTTCCTCACGTGCTGCGTCTCAAAGGAACCTGGGAGACCTGCAGCAAACACAAGGGAGAAGCACAACCAAGACTCACTCAATGTGGCTTAAGGAAATTAGCTGCATTCATCAAAAATTAAAACATACTCTGAATGCATCCTTAGTCTTTTGTGAATCTATATTAAGCACAGCTTGTCCCTGGGTTAATAAGAGAGTCTCTGGGCGGGATTGAGAGGACATGACGATCAACAGTTGGCACAGTGAAGCTGATCCCAGCAGGCAGTGCTGTTGTGGCATAGCTGGGGTGAGAGCGTGCCCAGCACCTGGCTGGTGCCCTGGAGGGAGCTGGCAGATGGTACTGACGCTGGGGTGTGCAAAGAGGGAGGGCCCTGCAGGTGAGGACAGGAGGCAGTGCCAAACAGAGGGAGGGTACGGGGGGGAAGGCAAAGGGACTCGAATGGACTGGGCTGGAGAGGGGTCGCAATGTGCCCCAGGCAGACAGATGTTTCAGCTCATTAGGGCTTATAACAATGGTCTGCCTACTTCACAGAAGTGAATTATTTTTTTGTAATGTCTGCATCTTTCTGTCACCTGTCTCTAACCCTCTTAGTGTTTTCTTGCCATGTGCTACTGTGCATCTATATGTTCTGCCACAATGAGCCCTGTTTAGAAACACACGAGATTGCAAAGTGTCATTTACACATCGCCCGATGAGTGCTTATCCATGGGGACCTTTGAGCTTCAAATGTCATTGGCTGAGGCTCCTCTCAGCGCACACAAAGGTCACCAGTGACACTGGCTCCAGAGCACCTTATTGATTCCCAATCTACTGCCATTATGCCTGGCAATTACAGACGGAACTGAAATTCTAATCATGGAAATATATTCAGGCTGAGGATGTATCTAGAATTGTAATGTTGTGCTATAATTCAGCCAAAGACCAGGGATTCCTCTGTGTGCTGGTGGACCTTTTCTCATATGTGGTGACATTTAACGATAAAAAAATGTAGTGGTAATATGAAACATCTGCTGTCAAAACAATTGAAGCTCAGTTCGAGAGGATGGGACAAAAAGTAACGTGATATCCTGGGAATCTACCTGTTTGTATGACTGTGCCCATACAGTAAAGGATATAGAAGGAAATAATAAGCCTTTAACTACAGTTTGAATCACTAAAATAACTCTGTGTTGTGTTTTTATTTATTTATTTTTTGGAGGGGGGGTGGGGTTGATTTCTACTCCTACTTGATGGGTAAAAAAGCTGCACACACAGGAGCTCTCACAGCAAAGAGAAGCTCAACACAATCTCAGATGAAAGCAGAGGTAAACTGACAACATTAGTTATCTATATTTCGGACACTTTGACAATGCAATGTAATTTAATGCAAACCTAAAATTCTAATTATCCAGTTTGCCTAGATCATCTTTAAAGCCACTCAGACTGGTTGTCGTCTCATGGTCATTTCACTGTATATAGAGGGGCAGATTTGTTATGTCAAACTGAGGACGTTGTAATATCTTAAACAAGCCAAAAAACAAACAAACACAAATAGAGCTATGAGCTGTATAGAGAGGCTGACAGTGTATGAAGTGGCCTGTTGCCTGCCTGAGCACAGATGGTGGCAGAGCAGGATGTACCGACCTGTAATTTTGCCCACGTGCACATGCGCATGCACGTATACACACACACAGATACACACATACATTCAGAGTAATCACATATGCATGGATGCGTACAGTATGTAAATATTGCCCTCACAGACACACACCCACGCATAGTCAAATCAAGAGCTCATCCTATGGCACAGGAAGTGCCTGCGGACAGACAGACTGGCCATTTTAGAGGGCGTCACACTTGTTTTACAAAGATCAAAAGTCAACACCAAACATACATGTAATCAAGACTGTTTCTCTCCTTTTATTTTATTTTTTTTTATGTGGCACGCAGACATGTCTATCAAAGGATGACCGTGGTTTACAGAGACATTCAAGGCCAAGAAGGATAATTAGTGCACTGGAACGATCAATACGACTCGCGTGGGGGTGGAATGCAGAGGGAAAAAAGCAATCTAAGGAAGAGTTGGAAGAGAACTGCAAGGGAAAGCAAAATCCAAACAGGCTGCATACATTACATTAAGTGAGAGATTTACATCAGTGGGAGGGATTCCACTCTCTGTGTGTGATGAGAACATATACCAGGTGCAGGATGTGCAGCATTTTGGATCCATAGTAAAACCACTAATATTCATTATTTATATTCTAAACAGAGGGGGACACAGCATATTGATTACAACCAGAAGCTATTGAGATATCCTCAGTGAGAGGACAGAAGTGCTCGGTAAAGACTGAGACGAATGGGAAGGCATAAAAGACAGGAAGACAGATAGATAGGTGGATGAGTAAAGGCGAGGGTTCAGCAGATCGATTGACAGAAGAGAAGTAGAGGTCCCTCTGGAGCAGTGGGGCCTTTTTAGCACTATGTGAGGAGAGGAGGATGACATGTTTCCCCTTTGAGGTGTTGAGTATGTGAGGGAGGGTTGTGCCATGATGGCTAGGATGGAAAGATGCACGAGGAGGAGAATGTGTGGCCACGGCACTCTGTGGTGTGACAGACGGTGATAGCAAGCGACAAACAGAGAGAGAGAGGAGAGGAGAGGAGAGGGAGACATGCCGGTCCTCCAGATTCCAGCTCCCTGCCATGACTCTGGGATGTCAGCCATGCCCTGCCCATCCACACTCATCTACAGCCATCAGGAGAAACACAGAGCTATTGATTTGATCTGGAGGCTTTTGGATACATCATCCCGCCGAGTTCTGGATGTGCTTCAGGGGGAAACCCAATTAAAAAAGGCCAAAAAGAGCACATGAAGAATATCTGAAGTCAGCCCTGTGCATTGAGGTGTGGAGGGTGGGAGCAGAAGGCTGGAAAATATATCATGTTCACAGCCAGTCCTGCTGGAAAGCATGATGGCATCATTTAAACCCAAATGACACATGAAGAAAAATTTTTTTTCTTCCACCATTTATACATTATTATCTATACTACTACTATTATTATGAATTCCACTATAAAAAACATTTCTAATACAACAAAATAAAACAAAGGAAATGCTCAGGTGTCTCCTTCCCAAACACATAATTTACATCAAATTGAGTGATGGAAACATGCCCACCAGGAGAATTGCTTCCTGATTTCCAGAATAGTAATAAGAGTCTGCGGTGGCTACCCCCACTCACAAAAGGCACAAATGAAAACATGATATGGGTGTCGACCGCCATCCCTGCAACAGATTAAGGTTTTGACACTCAGCTGAGAAATCCATTTGAGTGACAAATAAATAAAACATTGACTTGTACCATTTGCACCTTGGCAACAGCTTTACTATTATTAGCAGAGCGGTAGGTGCAGGAGAGACAGAGACGGAAAAACTCCAACAGTGTCCAGACAGGTCGGAATCACAGATGATGGAGCCAAAAGCTCTTCCTGACACTAACACATCTGTTGTTGTTAATATTATTATAATAGGAATTGGAAAAGTGAAATAAAACAAATTTATTGGTTGAATGATGATGACCATAGAAAATTCGGATTCTAAACAAACCCAATAAGGACATATTGCCAATAAAGAAAATTTAAGGCTTTTGCTTTTTTGTGTCCAAGTGCTATGGGAGGATACTGCTCTTGTTACTGCACACTGGAGCACCAAGTTAGTTCAGTTTAGTGAGACTGAGAAATAAGACAGAAACAGGGTCTGTCCGGTTTTTCAGGTAAGGAAATCCACCTCCCACCACCTCTGAACCTCCCTAATCAATCTCATTCGTTTGATTCCTGAACAAGACTAGTTGTAGTTGTTTTGTGTCGTAGGGAGAGAGAAGTCTGTCACATTATTGTAACACCCTGTTTCCAATCTTTCTGCTAAGCTATGCTAACAAGATTTATCGTACAGACAATATCAATTTTCTCATGTCACAAAGAAAGTGAAAAAGAATAGCTGTTGAAAATCTTAAACTATTCTTTCAAAAGGATGATGGGAAAATGACCAAGTATTAAAGATGGAGAACAAAATGTTGCTTTATTTGATCTGCAGTGAAGGCTCCTTCCTCCACATAGACACACCTGGATTTGCCTCACACACCACAGCGTTTTTACCCTGCAGTGCACGGGACAATTGTCCATTGTCTCTCTTAATTGATGTCAGAGCTCTGAGGTGCATTAGTGCATTACAGGATGTTCCCATGCTGGTGTGCATTTGCCCTCTCTGCTGGGCGAGGCACCGGGCCACGCCCACCAGCTGCACAATAACGCCAGAGCATATTGATTATACTGCTCACAAAGGCAGAATAAAAAGGAGAGTGATATTTTTTCTGACTGACCTGTCTGAGTGCTTTAGTTAGGGACAATATTGGCCGCGGTGGCAAGAAGGCCGACTGCAAAGGGTTGTTCAGCGAGCTTTTCCATAGCCTGCAGGAGCACCTAAAAGCAAGACTGATTTATTGAACAGTAGAGGAAAGAGAGGGAGGGAGGAAAGGAAGGAGGGAGTATGCACAACACAAATCTCTCACACTGGCTAATCTGCAAACATGGCACATCTCTGCTGGTCAGTTTAAGTTATGCTGTATCACATACAGCCATTTAAACCCATGCTATGCAATACCACCTGGTGGGCAAAAGATCAATGGAAAGATTTGGTTCATATTAAATTCTCACTTCGCTTGATTAAGTTACCATCTTTTTCATCTTGCTTGCTCAGAGCTGTGAAAACGGAGAAAGGAGATTGGGTATCTTATCAGATATTCTCAGATCTAATTAAAGCAAAATGATTTTTTCGAAATTCTAATAGCTTGGATCCAGAGCCTGTAAACCGCCTTTTCGCATCTTGCCGGATATTTATCACTGTCTGAGGATTTAAACAATTTATCAAACAAACATAGAGAAATGGGGAGATGTTAATAACTTAATTCATGTAGAATGGAGAAAAGGGTGTTCACCTCAAGTAAAGGTGAGCTACTGCGGAAGGATCTGACTTTCCTGATTCTTAGAGACCTCAGCTGGAACAGTAATAACAGAAAGGAAACAATCGCAATGTGACACTTGGTCACAGCAATATTACTGCCACTGTGGGGCAGTAGTCTGTTAAACAATAATCCCATTACTGTAGAATGAAATAACCTCAGAAGCAGCATTCACTGCATAATTCACTTAGCAACAAATAATGTCGATGCTTATTTAAAGCTATAGCATCCGTCTTTGGAGAATTAAAGAAGAACTACAGAGAACCAGTGGATTTCACAAACAGTGATTATTGCCCAGAGCTCTCAAGAGAGTCCTCCATTAACAATGCTGCACAAATCAATGTTTATGACCACCATAAAAAAACTGCAAACTAGAGAGCCCCCCAAGATCCCGACTCATCCATAAAATCTGTTCTTTACCAGCTTCACGTTGATTTAACGTGAAACCAGTCCACTGGTCCTTGAACTCCCTGCTTTAACCAACCCTGCAGCTCAGTCCCTGGAACAGATGAAGACTTGAGCACTTACTGCCCACAGACACTGATTTGGTACAATGTAATCAGCATCACTGAGATATTCTCTATACTGCTTGTGCTTGAAGCAGAATATGGAGGAGAGCAGGCTAAACCTGTGGGGAGTAACAAGTGCAGCAGCTACAGGATGCTCTCTGCTGCCTGATGTCCATTTACATAATAATAAAGCACAATTTGCTTTGCCTGTTTGTGAAAGAATCTGTCTATGTATGTAGAGTGTTTGAATAAAAGTGGTGCAATGAGTCCTGCCACATAAGAGTAAAATGTCATTCAACCCATAATGCATATGATTGCAGTCTTTTCCCTGTGGTGATCGTTCACCTTGACTTACTTTCTGAGTAATGAACGAACCAGTCGTTACTGTAAAACAAATAAATATGATTTAAAAAATCAGAAATCTAATTTGTAATATATCAGAGAATCCAACCAACTTTATATCTTTGCTTATGTCTGTAACACCTTTTGAGTTTGTTGGACACAAAACATTAAATTACCCAGTTATGAATTTATAGATTTCACAGACCTTAAACACAGAGATTTAAATAAGAAAAAGAAAAAAGATATTAAGTTAAAAAATGTTTAAAACAAATAGCTTGGTTGGGTGTTGGAAGAAAAGGCAACACAGAACGTAATGGGATACGCATAGTTACACAGGAAAGGGTAAAGAAAGCATGGATTATTCATGTCTATTCCCACAGTGCAAACGGCTCCTTTTTGATGGATTGTGCCCGGAGCGCTCCTCCCTGCTCAATACCAACAGTCCCAGGCAGCCAAGCCTCATGCTGCTCCACGCAGCCGGGATGATGAGCTCCCCCAGAATCACAGACAGGGCCAGCGGCTCTCATCTCTCCTCCATAGTCAGACATAATGATGGTGTGTGGTCTGAGGTGAACCTAAATTTAAACTAGAGTATCAAGAGGAGGGTAGTAGAGCAGAGAGGTACACTGGGAGACAAGTGCTGATGGCGTTCGACTGAGCTCATTTCAGTTTAACTGAAGGACAGGACGTAACGTGGATGGAGCATAATGGTCTGTCACGCAAATCAGCTGACAGGTGGAGGCGCTGAGAGGTGGTGACAGGTACGCAGAAACACTGTCGCCTCCAGCAAAGTGCAGCAACATGTATCGAACATATTTCTCTGCACCAGTTTGTTATCCAGAAAAAGACTTTAGAGTGTGGGCACAGTAGGTGAGTTAAGCTGGAACAGCTCCAAATGGTAGCAGTGGAAAGGCTGCAGGGATGTCAAGGCAGGAGGGTACAGTGAAGCTGATTACAGTACCAACACTATCACATTGACTGAACTGACATTTTGTGATCACATTCTGGATTTGCGATATTTTGTGTTAATTGTGTCACATTAAATTCACTTTTTTTGCTTACAGAGGCAGAGCACGTTTATATTTGGTTATATAATAAAATAATATAATGAAGAACAAAGATACAAAACAAATGCATCCACACTAGGACCTTCACTAAATTTGATATCATACACTAGTGTCTTTTTGATACCATATAAATACAGAAAATAAAGAGAAACGGGGGAAAAAAGAGAAACATTCCCATTGGTTCCCAGAAATAGAGACTAACACTACATTATTGAACACACACAGTGTCTAACTGAATACATTCAAAGATAACTGGGTTTAAAGAAAGCTCCCCTGACTTTTGCCCTCAATGATATGCTCAGTCTGCACCGCTGAAATAGCTCTCCCACTACACGAGCTCTGAACTGAGCGTGAACCTAAGCCTTTCTTTCCAGCTCCATTTAGAGGCCTATCTGTAGACAGCATGAGTCTTTGCCAAATTTCTCCTGGCAGAGGATTTAAAAGACGTTCAATATAAAGAAATCCAAGACGATGTGGGTCAAATCTCAATAACAAATGTTGCCTGAAGCCGTCAACACCCCAGACAGCCAGTGATGGTGTTGACTGTCTGGCTCACTGATGAAAAAGTGAGTAATCCTGAGATTTCACACTTTGAACACATTCCATACCATCTCCCAGCATTGAGCAGGTGAAGATGGATAGCAAATGAAGCTGTGTAATGGTCAGCTAACCGTTCAAGATACCTTAGCAACAGTTAGAATCCTTTATGCTGCCCGTCTGATCGCCAACCCCGTGACTTTGCTGTCCTCCAATGAGCTTGCTTCGCCGCAAAGGGGAGGAGGCAGCCGTAGGCAAATAAAGCAGGGACTCGAACAAAGGGAGGAGGGCTTCATAAACATTACATCGCCTCTGTTGAACCATCAGTATTCCCTCCACATCCACTGCTATCACTCCACACACACTCAAAGAGAGCTATTTAGGCTTGTGTGTAATTATTCTGTCACTTAACAGGCAGAAACCATGCTCCGTGAATGAACGGACCCAAGCTCGACAATTACCATCGACATTGAAGTTGTTCCCCGGCCACAGTGAGCAGAACAAGGCAAAGCAATTTTAGTGTAAGCCGCAGAGGAAAATATGACATGAAACATTCAGAGAAAGGTCTGTGAAATGCAACAGTTTCTCAGAAGTACAAACCCAATTTTTCACTCCTGAAATTAATGTTCTTCATCTGCTCTGATAGAGAGACTTTAGGCACATGGAGTTCAGTCAGCACTTGAAAGTTTAGCGTATCAGCTAACAAAGGAATATGACTTTATGAAGCATCAAACGTTTCCTGAATACAAATTTTAATCAACAGACCTTGAGAAATGTATCCAAAACAAAACAATGACAGATTCAGTTCACTTCTGTCCTGTCTGAGCTGATGTCACTTTTCAAACTACAGAATTAGCAACACACAGGGATGCTAACAATGCTATGTACCAGAGCTCTGCATTTTGGACAGTTAGTTTAATGCAACACTAAATACTGACTCATCACACCTTCCTGTTTCTTTTATACCATCCTCATTTCATCACATTAAAGGTAGGGTTGGCAGCTTAACTGACACATCACGATCCAACTGACTTGAACGTGGCGTTCGAGATGATTGGATGGTCAGGACAGGATTGTCCTTTCCACAGGTGACTGACTTTTTTCATTTTTCTGAAAAAGCATTAAATTAATTGGTTGAAATCAGAGTGTGAAGAGGATTTCAAGCAATTCAGTAAAAAAAATGCTCCAGAACAGGATCTCCAACCCCACCTTTAAGTTCACATATAGGACTAATAAGTAGGGATGCCTTGCCGCCTAATGATCATGACTGGTTAATTTTCTTTAAAAACACATGTTCTTTAGATCAGTTTTAATGCTCCTACCAACTGAACACCCTAAAACTGATCACCAGTGGAAATGTTAAGACAGAGAAAAGGTTAAGGTTAAGCAGGTTAAGCTACCAAAAAGAGACAACATGTGGAATTTAAACAAAGTGTGAGAGACCCATACAATACAGCATCTGCAATGCATGCCAAAAAGGATTGCCATTAGCAAATCTCACTCATTGATGATTGGTATTTGCGGCAAACATGATTGTGACATCCCTACTTGTGTGAGAGATTTTCAGTGTCTCGCCTATGGGCACTTTGATATGTGGGCAGAAAGAGCTGGGGATCAAACCACTAACCCTGTAATCGGTGGACAACCTGCTTTACCATCTGAGTCAAAGCCATGGAGTAAATATGGACTCTCTGGGGGAAGTGGTGGAGAGATACACATTGAGGATGATGGAGGCCATCCTGAACAACACGGATCATCCACTTCATACCACCTTGATGGATCAAAGAAGCAGCAGTGGTGGACGGCTACGGCTACTCTCTCTTCGTACCAGGACAGAGAGATACAGAAGATCTTTCATACCCACAGCCATTAGACTTTTTAATTCTTCTGCAAATGGCAGATGAGCTGACAGACAAATGAATTTCCCTTTGGGATGAATAAAGTATTTCTATTTCCATTTCTATTTCTATCCAACACCCCAGTCAGTCATGGGATCAAAAGACAAATCGGTTGAAGCTGTAGGGCGGCCAGAAACTACTTGGGAGCCTTTCATAGACCTCTAACTCATATTGAAATGTGATTTGACAAAGAACATCATACTACATTCCAAATGAGATGAACCACCAGTAAAGCTTGATCACTTTTCATTAGTCCCTGCACTGTGCTCTTAGCTCTCTGTACTGTAATGCACAATCTGAAGCCAAGCCCACACAACATTACCCAAAAACTTCATCCTGTGCACTCTTTGGCTGCTTACCTCCCTGTAGGCCTGCTGTTCCTAGAGCTCAGTGAGAGCTTCTCCTCCCATAAGAGGCCTGTGTGTGGGCTGCCGGGTGCAATGGGTCACCTAACTCCTCCACCCACAGGAGCTCATCCACTCCACTCTTCCTGTAAACGCAGTGATGCAAACATATGCGATATGGTTGGGAAATAACACTTCAGTCAGAATTTGTTTCTGTTTTAATGATGCAAGTGTTTTGTTTTTTTCTGAGGCAGTCTCCCCCCAAATGTAAATTACATCACTGAGATTAGTGTTGTCATGGTGTCTCTGAAATGTTGTTTTGTACTTTAGGACAAATGCCTCCTTTTAGTTTTACAAACAAAGATTAAGCTTTTTTTAGTTTGGGAAGGATTCAAAGTATCATGAAGAAGGATCTCTCACCTTAAGTTTACGTGAAAGCAATAATACCAATTACTATCCTCATTATCTTATTAATGATTTCAACAAAAAGCAAATCAAAACAAAAAGAATTCATGAGCCTCAACACTAGCCTAATCCCAACTTAAAACTAAGTCTTAACTCTCAAACAGTCTTGTGGAGTCCTACAGTCCACAAATCTGTTGAACCCAACACACTTATGCGCACACACACACACACACACCAGGATGTCAGGATGACCTGATGATTCAATGTCCCACCTCAGATTCTTTAAGAAACAAAGTGAAACAATCAGCAATAAAACACATGACTAGTGAACCGGGACCGGAACCCGAACCGGGACCGGGATCAGAACCGGGACCAGAACCGGGACCGGGATCAGAACCGGGATTAGAACCGGGACCGGGATCAGAACCGGGATTAGAACCAGGACCGGGAC
>OMNW01030720.1:34839-47416 GCA_900303245.1 Selene dorsalis | reverse complement strand
TATCTGAATCAGCACATAAATTTATATCTATATTGATTGTCCCATCACATCTGATGTCAGATCAAAGGAGGTTGGCACGGTTAATGGAAACTCAACCTGACTGAATTAAAATGCAAACTAACGAGTTCACATCTCTGTCAGCCAACCACAAACAGCCTCAGCATCAGATAGAGAGTGTATATTCAGCATCTGTCATCTCAGAAAATTCAAAAGAAAAGAGAAAAAGAGAGAGACGACAAGGTCCAGGCCACAGAGCCTGGTGATGCGTCCTTTACCCACAACGGTCCTTTCATCCCCGTTACACATGGTATTTGTTTATGTCGTCATCTGTGCTCAGTGCTCATCTTTGTTACACAGGGTTTAAATGTACATTACTAATTGTGAGTGTCTTTATTAGTGAAAAAAGATGTTTGCCTTACCCGGAATCCCAACCTCAATCCCACCAAAGCCCACAATGATTATGGCTGAGAGGGTGTTTTTTGTTTTTTACACTGAGCAGCAGTTCTCAGTGTATCAGGACAAACCTGATTGACAATATTAATAACCTGCTTCATCAGTCCATGGAGGTCTGTTTGCGTTACCACATATTCGGTCACTGTGAGCTTGGACTTCCCGGACCAAAACATCAGTTTCCTCCTGGGAGAAGTTTGGCCATCTGGCGTCACTGTCTCCTTTGTCCATGTCAGAATATAAAATGATAAAAACTGCAGTGCACCTCGCCTGCAGCGCATTTAAAGGTGAGGAGAAGAGCTCATTTGATTGGTGAAGATCTGAGTCAGCTGTGTTAAACCCACTCACGCCTTCTTCCCTCCCACACAATGATAAATAAGAAAACACATTGGTTAACACTGGATTGGCTGGATAAGTGGATTAACTAGTCTCTGTCTCTACAAGTGGATTTTATTTAAAGTTTATAAAATGCTTTTGTATCAGCCGTTCAGTGATCTGCAGGACAGTCTCAACCACATTCACTTCTTTACTGTGATGTGTCTGCTTGTTTTCCTGTGCACCCTCCAAACCCTGGGACGACCCTCTCTGATGAGTCACTGTGATGAGGGATGATGATCGGGTTCATTTCACTGTGACCAGCAGAGATGATGTGTCCACACAGATGGAGAAAAGGGAAAAAGGTGCAACCATGGGGGCGTCTGGGCTACACGACGAGTGAAAATTATGGGATACAGTGGCAGCCAGTTGCAGGATCTGATGGACTAAAACCTTCAGAGTACAGGGTGACATGTTGTTAGATATACCCCTCAGAGTACAAACACACACACATGCACGGACACACACACACACATCGCTACAGGCTGGAGAAAGGACATTCATGTAAAAATAATGATATCCAGTCAAACTTGTTTTCTACATCAGTGAGGTGAAGCGAGGTGAACTGAGCCTGGAGCAGTACTGTACGACATGTCCCTGAATTCACTGTCATAAAGCACCCAGACTTCGATGCAAGGTAGCCTGTGTTCCCATTGGTTCATGTCATTGTACATGGCCTTTCACTATCACATATTATTAGTAATGATGGTCCAAGCATCAAGCGCCAATAAAGAAAAAATAAGCCAACACTCAGTGCATTTACATGGACTTGCGTATCCCGGTAACGAGTATTATCCCGTTTATGATCAATTGGGATACTGCGTTTACATGCACACAGAGAAACCTGGTTATTCATATCCCTGTTTACATGATGAATACCAGTATCCCGGTTTCTGATCACTGTCTCTTATTACTGCAGGCGCCTGTGATGTTTATTTAACACAAACCGCAGCAATTTTGAAATTTGTTCTTGCCAGTTTGGCGCTGTTAAATGCCGATCGTGTTGCAAGTACGGCTGATTCATCTTCTATTTAGCAACAGGGGGAGAGCAACAACAGATGTCCTCACCTCTGACCGCTGTCTGCCTGTCACTGCCTCCGTGTAGGGCGAGGGAGAGATGGATGAAAATACGACTGTGTGACATATGACGTGTGTTTTTTTCATTGCCCACACCTGCGCAGATAGTCACAGCTATCAGAAACTGAGATAAGGCCTATACATGCCACAGTATCCCGTTTTCTTTCGGAATTCACAGGGGAACAAAACCGGGTTTCTCAAAATCGGGATACTGGCATGCCCGGGTTTCTGAAATCGGGATGTGATGTTACATGCACAAACACAAAAACAGGATTCTCAAAAACCCGATCATAACTGGGATACTCAAGTCCATGTAAACGCACTGGATAAAGTGCTAACACCGTAGGCTGTGCAACTTTACAGCAGAAATCAACATGTTTTCAGCCTGGTACGGAAACAGTTTCACTCCCTTATGTGAACCGTGTGGGCGTGAATATTTATACACTTCACCTGTTTACATTTCAGTAAGGCTTACACTTATGAATAATTCGTGGTGCGGCTTCTTTGAGTGACAGGTGGGTGATTTGTACTCATAACTGACACACACACACAAGCCCCACCTATTCGCCCATTGTTTCATTAGCCAGTGGTTAGGGCTGGAGTCAGGCACTGCAAAGATGGTGATGGTGGAGGAGCTCATTCTGAGCGTTGCAGCTGCTCCTTAAAAACATGTGAGTGACATCATGGAGACCACCCCCATCTTCATTTACAGTATGGGATGGGCCAAGGACGCATTTCAACTAGTGCTCTTGCTTGGTCAGATATAAAATAAATAAACTCCTGGGCAGGATCTGGATATCCTACTAATAAACTGAGAAATCTGTCATCAAAACATCACAGGATGTTACTTTATGGGATTGTAAATTGAAGCCATTACTCCCATCAGCCTGCTGTCTGTTATGTGTGTGACTGACAACGCATTACATGACCATTTTGTAGCTCTGTGGATTCTGGTTAAGGGCCAGGCTGAGAGTAGAGCATTCACATGCCTTACATAAGGTGACGGAGTCATTCCTTTGCTCATACACTGCAGAAAATTAGACATGCTGCTTGGACAAATATCAAGATCATCTGTTTTTAAATGTTGCCATTTCTAACATCCTCAAAATACAGAGGCATCATGTTCTCTCGCTTTATATTTAGTAAATGACTGACTGTGGAAATCCATGACACACGCAGCATATCAACCAAAAGTATAGGGCAAATGTATTATTCAGTGTTGATGAATTCAGCTCCGACACAACATCTGAGTGTGAATGCTGAGCAGAATCAACACGGGTGAAACAAGGATGACTGAGGAACATCGTACACAAGACACACAAAGACATCAGTGCTTTGTGACGGACGTATCAACCTCATATACACACTTCTGCCTTGGTATGTAAGATTGTAATTGTCCTCTACCAATAACATCAAACCCTGACACTCCATTTACATCTTTGCTCTGTTGTTAAGCTGCCTCTTCAGTTTGGAGCAGCAGTCAAATGTGGACTGATAGCGCAGCTGCATTTCCAGTTTGGTCTCACTGGATCTCCTCGCTGATCCCAACCGCATCCCAATCCACCCTCAGTGTATCTGCGGATCACTTACCCCTGTACCATTGTGTGGTGAAGCTCTACCTGCCTACACTCACATGTTACAGTCAGGTGTAAACTGAGGTTACCCAGCAGTCTGTGGTTCTCGGGCTGCTCTCCCACACAAAACAGAATCTCTGAGGTGATCTGAGTCTGTTGGGGTTTGGACTCATTGTACCATTGCTCTCGTTGATATCTGTGTGACTGATCCAAGGAAACTGACATTTACTTTTAGATTTGCACTCATGAGTGAGTGGGTCATGACTGTTTTTATCACCCAATTAAAAAGCAGTTTGTAGATATCTGGGCGTTTTTGCTCTCAGGCTGCTGTTCTCTGCCATCACAGGGTAAAAGAAGGTATTTAGGCAGACACTGCAGCAAGTGATGATGAGGAAGAACAGGCCAACTGATATTTAAAGGGACAAAATCAGGAAATGCATTTCCTGCTGTGTTTGACTGGAGAACTGGGCCTTTCCACCATTCAAAGGGAAATCCATCTTTTGTTTCATAACCGGTTCACTTCATCTTTGTGTGATATCAGGAGGGGTACAACAAGGTGCATCCTCAGTACTTGGGTCAGGAAAAACCTTTGGATTTCTAGAAAAAAAGTTTACCACTCATAAAATATCAGTCTGTTAGAGGAATGATCCACTTTCCTCACCACAGCAGTGACAGAGCAGGTTCCCTGACATCTGAAACAACCCAACAACATGCTCAACACCTCAGCTGAGTCTGTTTCCTCTGCAATTTAAAGATGGGAAGATTCAGCCCATGACTTGATGAACTACCTGAACCAAGTGGAGAAGTATCTCCATCCATGTGTAGATGACCACAGTTCATCTCGATTCATTTTCTGCAAGAAAACCTCAAATTAAACCAAAAAGACACATTTAACATCCAACTGAGGAGCGTTTTCAGACTCTTAGGGTTTATTTTACATAGGATCTGCTCTGTTCTGCAAGGTCTGCTTTTATGCTAAATAGATTGATAATAAATAAATAAAAAATAAATGCGCAATCAAACCATGTCACACTGCATTTCCACATGCAGGTCTGATTAAAACAACTCACAGTCACAGGACGTCTCTAGGCTACAGCAACAGCAGCAGCAGCAGCGGCGGCGGCACTTACATGGAGGTGATGTTCTGGTAAAGATCCTCGATGCTCCCGCTGGTGTTCCCGGCGCTCCAGGTGCCCTGGAAGGACAGCACCGGGAAGAATTTGCTGTCGTCTGACTTATTGCAGTAGATCTCCGTAGGCGAGCAGGTGCAGGTGTGCGGGCAGTCCAGCGAGGAGCTCAGGTAGTTGTGAAAGAAGACGCTGAGCAGAAACACAACCTTCCAGCAGCACCATATCCTCCGAGGGCAACGGACGCTGAATGCGCCAAATGCCGCGCCACATCCATCCATACTGTCTGGATTTAAGTCCGCAGATTCTCTGAGCAACTTTACAGCAGCAGTGAAAGAAGAAGAAAAAAATAATCAATGAAGGATCAAATCAAATCCGCTCTGAGGACCGGTCCGCGCAGAGGTGGGCGTGTGGTCCCCCTGTCCTCACCTTATTCTCTCAGTCCTGATGTTAGAATAAAAAACATCTCCCTTTCTGTCGGTGCGTATCCATACGCGTGAGTGCGTGAGCGCGAGTGTGTGTGTGGGGGTATGTCAGGGATTTTGATGATGCCAGTCACGGCTCCTCTGCGCTGTTACAAAAACACAACAGAGAAGGCGCAAAAACCCCGCAAATAGTCTAGGTACACATGAAAGGTTCTGAGCGCGTGCAGTCCGGTTATCTTTATCTCGCCCTGCTCTCTCAGCATCGTTTTATGTCATCCTTTCATCTCTCTCTCTCTCTCTCCCTCTCTCTCTCTCTCTCTCTGGCACTGTTACCGGTACCAGGCGGTGAGGACGGTGGAGAGGCATAGAGAGAGAGTGGAAAGCAAAGAGAGAGAGAAAGAGTCGATCCTCTAAGCCTCAAGTCCCCCCTACCGGGCAAAGGGGTAACTGACACAGGGGTGCACACAAACAGTGTGTTGGTAGTGGCACCAGTGTCAGACACACACACACACACACACACACACACACACACACACACACACACATATAAAACCAACTCTTGTTACATAATGTGGTGGAACACTGACTGTGAACATGATGTGGGACACTGGTCCAGAGACAGATATCTGTGGCATCCGTCAGGACAAATGCAGGGAAGTCAGATTGTGGTTGTGTGTATAGTCACATGCAGACCAAACATATCTGAGCAACATGAAAAAGGTCATGAACCCCCTCACTTCATGTGCCACTCCACAGACTATCTTTAGTATTTCAACCCTTCACAATACTAAGCAAAAAAATATTTAAAAAAGGATTACAGCCTGGTACTACAAACAGTTTGAGTGACCTCAGCTAATTTCCTCCTTCATGACAACTGTACAGGGGTAACACGCTCATTTAAGTCTGAGTAAGTCTTAAAATTTGACATAATGGAGGGTGATCTGCTTTGTGGTCACTACAAGTTGTCACACACTGAAGTCTCAGCTCCATACGTCCCCACTGTTGTAGCCAGGGGTTCTGGTACTGGCAAGATGTCACCGGCGTCTCCATCAGGGCCAGGAGAGTGGTTCAAGTCCACTCTCCTGGATTCTGTGGGTGATGTCAGGAGGCTATATCCATATTTATTTACAGATCATGTACAAAACCCATCTGCATAGTTTGTTCTCTCCCACACTTTCCCTCTCTGCAGTGTAATGAAGTGTGTGGCCTCTCAGGGCCACTAGTGGGGGTTCAGACAAAGCAGTGAATTGGGATCAGGACACTCCAGGTTCCTGAATGACAACGTTTTTGAATGCCTCTATTTTTTCATATTCTTTTAGCAGTGTTCATACATGTTTTCTCAGGCTGTGATGACAGACCAGTACTAAGAGTGGGTGAGCACAAACTGTCCACAAAGCTGAAATCCTTGAGAAAATAATCCCTCAAAGAAAGAGATCTGAGTCATGGCATCATCATGTGCCCCCTCCCTCTCTCCCCTCTTTGACTTTGCCAATCCGCCTCTGTGAGTTTGTTTCCCTAGGATGCTGCTGTTGTTGTTCAAAGAACTAATCTTTAACCCAGGATTAAGGTAAAACTCTCCCCAGCAGAACGGTGAGGAAGACCTAAAGGCTCAGGAGGGAATGTACAACACATACACACACACACACACACACACACACCTCTCCATTTTTGTCATGACACTTGTTGACATATGCATGCACAAACTCTAATACTGATCACAAGCACATGTGAGTGAGGACCAGACAACATGTCCTCGCCCCATAAGGTCTATGGTCCTCACTAACATACAAATATACACACACATACACACACCCCTCCCTGGAGACGAATGGGATGAAACCAAAGATCAAACTCACTTCAGTTCTCATGTGTCCATTCATTTCATACCACATTTTGTTATGTTGATAGATACATGATCCATCATCATTATTTATAGTTTTAACATTCATTTATTAGACTCAAAACTGAGATTTAAATTGACTGAATGAAAGATTTTAGATTTTAAAATTACATACTTAGGAGATTTTTCAGTTAATATAAAGATCTTATATTTAACACTACATGGCTCCTTGGACACAGGTACAGGTACACATTTTGGGTCATGCAAATAAACTACTGCTGGATAGACTGTGGTGTATTTTTTCTCTTGGGGCAGCACGGTTGTTAATTGCCCCACAGCAAGAAGGCTCTGGGTTTGGGCCTGGGGCCTGGGTGTACCTGGCTCATTCAGCGTCCAAAGGGTGGGTTAAAACTGATTTAAAATATAGACTGACAAGGCAGGAAAAGAGAGACCAGACATCTGCTGGGTATTAGTAGTTCATCAATTTTTGATGATCAGAAATCAAACAGTCCACAAAATGGACTTTTTCTGAGTATCACACCTGTCACTGAGGAGCAAGTCTGTTTCTTCACTGGAATTTAACCTGCTGATGAATTCTGGGTAGCCGGGCTCCAGGCTCTATGAAAGGGAGGAAATAAACTGCTCTTCACAGGGGTTTGTTGTGTCTGAGATTGAGGGAGGTTAAACAAGTTGTCTAGAGGAGCAAGACAGTGTAGTGGCCTGTGGTGTTGCGCTGACACAGACTCTGGCTTGGGCAACACATCATCCTAACTGAACAATGCACAGGTGGCCTACACTGTGGTGGGTAGCATCCTGTGGAGGAGGGGTATCTATGGCACCCTCTGATGGCTCTCATGAGTATAAAAGACTGGAGCCAGAAAAAGCAAATGTGGCTTCACCAGATCTTTCAAAATGCACTGGCTGGAAAACATGGCAGTAACAGCCAAGCACAAGCTCTCTGTTACACACAGGGCCAGTGACACACTGTATCTCAAGTAGGGGGGAGGAGCACTTTTAGCCAGTTCTAGGTAGCACTGAATATGTGATGTGCAAATGCTGAACTGAGGTTTTCTCAGTTACGATCATAGGAATGATTAGATAGATGAAATAGATGAATACTTTAGATGTCCCCTAGGTGAAATTCATTTTTCTATTCGTCTCATTACTCCTACTACTACAAATAATGGTAATAATAATATTATCTAATGAGTCCATTCATTAACCACTTTCTTGTACAGTCTGATGGCAGAGAGGACAAAGGATCTCCTGAATATCTCAGTCCTGCAGTGAGATGAAATGTAGCTGCTGCTGCTGAAGCTGCTTCTCTGACCTGCCACAGTCCTGTAGAGAGGTGTGTTTGAGATCTCTTGTATTTCAGCAGATTAGTACCATTAGTCTAAAAGAGAAACTATACAAGATTTTTAACTTAACTATGCTACATTTTTAACTTGATTAAACAGCTTCAGAGTAATTGTGATGGTTAGATAAATGACTTATAACTTGTTACAGGGAGAATGGAGGCTCTCTGTCTTCCATGTTGTCTCTTGGTCGAAAAACCAACCTTGCAAGATCAGTGGTGGGACACAAACACGCCCCATAACTCGTTACCTCTACACTACACAAATATACACATCGTAACACGTATATGATAAATAATTTTATACACCACCCTATTGGTTTCTTTCTCGCCGGCTTCGTTGCAAACAAATGCACATGGCCGAGAGGAGGGTGAGCAAAACAGAGGAAAAGAAATCGGACTTGCATAGTTCCCCTTTAATCCATAACTAAAATGATGGGCATCAACAGCAAGGTGTCTCGGATTGCTTTCACTAAATTTGATGAGTAAACCAATTCTTGCCATGTTAATCACTGTGGGAAATGGAGTTTAAATAGTCTTTTCTTGTCTCTGAAGTAAAATAGGATGTTGTCTCCACCACCTTGAATGGACTGACAACACTGTCCCCTCCAGTGTAAAGTACTGTCCTTGTTAAGTGTAGTGTGAATAGTGAAATGTCATTTCACCAACCAGGGCACCTCTGGTGCAGAGGTCACCAGAGGGTGACATGTGCTGGTCTGTTGGTCTGAATGATTCAGTCTGACTCTGGTGGAAATATCAGTGAGCCCAGCTGTTCCCGCTGAGACACAGGTTGTTTCATCCACAGTTGGCACATTTGTATTAAGACCAAAGTAACTTGCACATTGTCAAGTGTTACACAGAGGAAATGTAGGTGTAGAGTCAGAAGATATCAATTTATCAGCTGTGATGAAATGAGACATCCAGTTTCATCCAGCAAACAACATAATACGTTTCCTGTTTCTGAAGGTCTCACTCTCCCTCTACTCATAAATTTATAAAGTGACTCAACATCACACCAGACACCTTTGTATTCCTCTTTAAATGTGCCACTTACTCTGTGTTGTGTAACATCCTTTGTCCTGTGACTGTGGCACAGAATGTTTAATTTAATTTTCAATTGTTTCATCCAGCCTTGAAGTTGAAATCTAATAACTTTTAATATAACCTTAAAACCTTGCCTAACAGTCATCTCCTTTTGTTGGTGTTACAGTGTTTTGTTCACAGTGATCTGAGGTCACCGCTTCATTCTGGTCACAGTTTATCTATTAAAGTGTTGTGTGCCATAAATGCAGTTCCTCTAATGACCAATGAGGGCTGTTAGTCTGGGTCATTCGAAGTGGGACTGTGTTCTTCGTGCACAATCACTGTGTTACCAGCAGAATATTCAGATCAGAGCACTGCCAGTTTAGAAAAGTAGCAGGAGCACAGGTACATGCAACCATGTGTCTAGCCACTTTCCACTATGGTACCAGCTCTTCTCGACTCGCCCATTTTGTGTTTCCATTAGGTAAAAGTACCTGGAATGTGGTACCTGGTACTGCTTTTCTGGTACCACCTCGGGTGAGGTTTCAAAACAGGTAAAGAGGTACTAAACGGTGACATGCACTGCAGACCACTGATTAGTCAAAAATCATTACTGTGCCATTGCATCATTGATTCATGCACGAATATCCTGCACAGCTACAAGCTGTTTTAATGCCCGCCATAGGTAGGGCTGTTAATAAGTCACTTTATTAAGTTTTAATATTTTTTCATGTGAGAAAGTAATGTTTAGATCCCGGTGTATATTATATATATAAATAACGTTTTTTTTGGATATTTGCTTCGTTGGTTTTTGAGATGTAAGGAGCCACCTATGGGACCAGCTGGCTGACCAGTGCCTGCTGGTCATCTCAGAGGCGAGCAGCAGGTCTCCTGAGGTGATCGGCCTGTCGACCGTTGTCGTCATCCTGGGGGGAAAGCAATCCGATGAAATTACGTGCTGCTCTCTGGAGATTTACTGCTGGCTGATATAATTACTTTTGGAAGATAAATGTTGGTCTCACAGGTGAAATCTAACAACTGTGGCAGCCACATTAGTGTGTCTGAATGTAAAGTGAAGCTTCTTGTCTGTACTGGACAGAACAGCAGCGCTGCCTTGGGGCTCAATGTACAGATATCACCACATTTCAATAAATAAATGTTTTTAAAAATGAACAGATCATTCTATATTATATATGTAATATTCTATGCATCAGTCTATACTCTCCTACTCTAAAGGCAGTACTATCCTGTAATAGAAAAAACCTCCAAAATAGTACCTGGTACCAAAGCTGAGTCAAGTCAAACTGGTAACACGTAGTGAAACACAGCAATAGAAGACACTTATCAAAACAGTCAATGATTTGTTTAAATGTGCGCTTCATGTAGAATATTTTCAGCACTTCCTCTCAGAACAACTCTTTACTGGAGGCATTTAACATTGGACCAATGCTGGGTACAAAATGACTGAAGAGAGAAAGAGAGAAATCTCTAAATACAGTTACAAGAACTCTCCAATTTCTTAAAATAGTTGCTCATAATAATCAAATATTACTCAAACAGGAGAGCACAGTGCATCTGTTGTGGACAATTTTCGGTGGTGGATCAATCCATTCAATCCAGTCCTGTAAGTACTAGTATTTGTGGCTCGAGAGTGTGTGCAGGGCTGAGTCATATCAGACTACATGTGTGTTAAATATTTATGTTAAATGATAGATGTAATGATTTTTATGAAATATAAACATGAAACATAAAAATCCATAGTGAAACCAGACTGAGTCTGTTCTTATTTAACTTTCTGAGTCACAGTAAAAGCCTTTGCCAGTCTTTGTGTCCACAGTATATATTGACTGTTATCGGAGAATAATGCTCCTCTCTAATATGATGGATGATAATTGATAATATCATATTTCAACTCATTTATTTACAGACAACACAACATTTGTCAACAGTTTTCAGTTCATGTTTGAGTACTGTGTCAGGTATAGCATGTCCCTCTTCATGAGCAACACTGATTAATAGAGCTTGTGCCTGATGTCAGTCAGTATTTGTTGAGTTTTGAGTTTCTAATCAGTACTTTGGATATTCATGAAATGGGATCAACAAACTGGAAACTAGTGATTACACCATCTCCAACACAGCATGACTGCAGGCCTTCTGTTGGTATCATCACAGTGATGATACCAGTGTGACAGTATTTCTTCAGGCAACTCACAGCTCCTCGGAGCCTCACAGGACTTCATCAAAGTGTTTTGTGAAGCTTTGTACAACTTCTGATGAGCAAACTGTCTGTATGTGTGAAAGTGATGGTGTTTATCCGTAGTATTGTTTGATGTTCAACAGGACAAAGCTTAAACTCAGCAGAGAGAGAGAGCAGCAGAGGGAGTAAACTGGATTGTGTTCCTCTCTCCTTGTCCTGCAGTGGGTTTCTGGTGAAACAGTGGGAGCACAGTGGGAGGGGAACACTGGGAGTAAGGCCTAATTTCAGTCTGGCCCATACACACTCACTGTCACTCTCACTCAATCACATGAAAAGTGCGCCACATGAAGTGCCATTCCAAACCAATCAGCCTTAAGTGGGTGTGGGTTATAAAGCCTTCAAACACAGAGTCTGCATCGATGCCGGCTTAGAAACAACACTGCTACCTGCAGCACCACTTTGTGTCTGAGATGGAAGAAATGCTGTAAGCATACAAATGTGTGAGTCCCATGTCAGGACTTGTAAGAAATGGCTTCACTTCAAACAGACAGATTATTTTTGTACCTACGTGATAAAATCAAATATTACATTTAATTTTAGAGTGAACTTATTGTTGTGCACTGAAGAGAATGCCACATGATCATTATGTCATTTGATAACTCATGCTTAATAATTACAGGGACTGTTGAAAAACCCAAGGATGTCATCGTGTTGCAAAGTGAAAAGGAAAAAGATAAAATTCACATGTAACCAAGGAGGTGTAGGAATCAGTTAAAATTTATTCAAATGAAAACACTCTCTTTCACAAGCTTATTATGCTGAGTGATATCTTATTTGTTTATTTATAATATATTGTCTGAAATATTTAGGTAATAATGAACGTCCTCTTTCCTGTGAGCACATCCCAATAGATGCAACTTGAATCAAACAAAATAGAAAAATGTTCCATTGTTATCTGTTTTTGAGAAGTGGGCCATGAGCTAGAAATGGTTGTGAACAGCTGTATTAGAAACACAAGGGAAGAAGACTGAGGGAGGGGACTTGGCTGGCAAGGCATGACAGTTGTTAGACTGATGATGGGAATGATGACTAATTATTTTGAATTTTAATATAAGGCCATACCTTCAGAGTA
>OMNW01030720.1:10530-30315 GCA_900303245.1 Selene dorsalis | reverse complement strand
CACATCTATCCATCCACTGGCTGTACAACTTCTCCATTCAGGGTCAGTGGGACCAAGCCGAGCTGACATGCGAGGGCATGGGGTCGCCAGTCAATCTACTGTGCACATCTGTGGGAGGAGGTTGAGGTACCCAGAGAGAACCCACAGCACAGAGAGAACAAGCAAACTCCACCCACAGAGGATACCACTGCACCTGTGGGCTGCCCCTCTGTTACATACACAAAAGTTTAAATGGTACAGATGAAGATTAAACAGTGAAGTGATGATGTCAGAGATGTTTTCAACTAAAAAAGCTTCAACCCTGTTGTTTGAGCAGAGACTCCCTGCGATCATTGTGTCCTGGACTGCATCCATTTTTTTAAACTGAGTGAAATGGTCTGGAGGTATTAAAGCCACTGTGATAAGATCTGGTTGAATTTTCTAAATGATAAGAAGAGGAGCTTCAATGTTGCTATCTTATCTCCTTTAGAAGAAGAAACACTGGGGCTTCCTTTACAAGAAGAAAGGAGAAAAACCCCTCATCACTGCACTAAAGATTAATTTTCTCTACTTCACAATTCATCAAGTCTGCAGTAAGTACAAGTTATTATGATATAACAGTCATATAATATAATACATAGAATGTGATGAGCTTTAATCTGAAATCTATCAATACAGTATTGCAAAAACTGTTTTAACCCCTTGATGCCTGAATTATCAAATCATTGACAGAGAATTCTAATTTTTTGAAACTGGAGTCTTCAAAGGACCTTCTGACATACAATGTGAAAATAAAGGAAATAGCATTTGCATATTCTTAATTTTCATTCATATCATACTTGATATATCCAGCATTTTTAAAATGTATTGCTCACAATTTATGTGTTGAAAATTTATGTTTCAGACATAAGATTTTTTTTAAAGAAAAAGTATGACACTGATGATAAAGAAGTCTAAAAACAGTATGTATCTAAAATAATCCGTTAAGGGGTTAAGGGCCCAAATGTTGACACCTCAAACACTGGCAAGTGTAATTAGGATAATTTAATGAACACATGAAAGGCAAAAAAAACTCACAACAACAACAACAACAACTGGTGCAAATGGAAAAAAAAATGAGGCTCAGTTTTTGAACAAACTCCAAAAATCCAAGCTAAGATAATTCAACGTACAGGAGGAAATATCAGGGGACTGAACAATGACAAACAGACAGAGGCCCAGCACCACACTGACTACATAAACAACAAGGTGTTTCATCCATACACATTGCTTGATATCCAGGATCTGTATATGATGTCATTGTTTTGCACAGCAGCTCCATGTTCTGCCAGGCCATATAGCCATATACTGTATAGCTTTCTCCTTGGGGATGGTGGCTATCCTTTACATCACAGTGTAAAGGATAGCCACAAGGTTCCCTGCACAAGGCTGGACATGAGAGGCTCCATTGACATTGACTGTTGATGAAAGCTGCAATATTCAGATCCCTGAAGATCAGCCCAAGCTTTGTCCCAGACATGACTGCCTGTTGTGCATTTCTGCATAGTCGTTGCCTCAAAATGAATGATGTTCTGGAAGAAGATGACAACTCTCTATGGAAGAAGGTCTACTGAATGGTCACCATTTTGTAGCAGGTGGACATGAAAGTCCCAGAGAGGTACAAGGTCCAGGCCTGCTCTCCCCCTCTGCTCCTGTCTGGCTACCAGTGTCCATGAATAAGCATGACTACCTTTAATTAGATTTTTGTGCACAACACACAATGGCTGTGATCTTGTTTTTCATTTTTCTTCACCAATTTAGAAAAAAAAACACATCAACGGCTGTCCAACATGGCTGTCTGAATTTGTTTTCTCTGTGTTCTTCTGCATTCTCAGCAAATTGCAACCAAATTTCCTCAACCTCTGGGACTATTAATCCACACTATCTTGTCACACCTGCATATCAGTAGGGCCACAGGAGGAAGGCAGAGCAATGATAGCAGCACCAATCAATGATAATAATAGCAAATTTGGATCCTGCAGCCTCAGAGTCGGATATCTACAGAATAAAGACAAGAGATAAAGAACTTATTGAACTGCAGTGGTAATAGGTTTTGTTACAGCGATACTTGTCTCCTGATTGGACAATTCACGTCCATAAAGCCTCTTTGCGTTTAGCAGAGCAAGAGAGAGATGTACAGCGGGTATGGAAAGTATTCAGACCCACTTTCATTTTTCACAATTTGTTATTTTGCAGCCTCAGATTTTTTCACCTAAGTGAACTAGCGCCTCCTCTACTCCACCGTAGGGGAAAAATCTTCTAAGAAGTGCCTTTTGCGTGATCTTCTGTTTATTCATGAAGTTGTTGTCAAGAGTTCAAAAAACCTGAACAGAACTGACTGAACCCACAATGCAGATCAGAGTCAAAAAGGTATTTATTGAGACACAGGGAACTAAAGACAGGAACGGAACTCAGAAGAAACCAGGTTGCAGCAGGGAACAGGGCTGGGCGAGGCTGACTGAGGGCAGGCAAATGGCAGGGCTGGTGGAAGAAAACACAAAAAGGTAAGTAAGGTACAAAAAATGTGCCAATCAGAGCAATAACAAAAGCCTGAGATTCTAACAGAAGCTAGAGGCCACGGGCTTTACCACATGGGTTGAAACAACGAACTGGTGATGAGTGGAGGAAGACACCAGCTTTTAACTTCTGTGGATGTGGAGAGCAGGGAATTAGGATGATGAGCAGCAGGTGTGCAGAGGGTGGATGCAGGAAGAACCGGAAAGCAGCAGCACACCAGACTTAACTCATTTAATCAACTGATCTCAGTCTTCAGAAAGTTGATTGGTCAAACTGTGTGCTCTTGGTTGGTTGGAACAAAAACCTGCAGCCACACCGGCCCTTTGTGGAATAGTTGCCCACGCCTGATGTATATGGTCCTGGCTGAATCTGTGGCTGAATCTGTGGGTCCGGTTCTCTCTCGAGCTGTGTCTCTCCTACTGTTTCCCATGGAGCTCTGCCCCGTTTGAAAGGAGAAGGAAGCCCATATGTGGAAAAACGTAGCCTCTGAGATGTAGAATGTGTGTTATAGAAGAGAAACACACATTTCAGGGCTGCTGACTTGTATCATCAGAACAGACATGTCCTGTGATTTTCAGCCTCCTTTCATAAGGGGACAATACCTGACAGTAATATTCTCAGCTGGCAGGATGTTCCTTTTTTAAAATGAGTTTTGTTTTTGCTCACCAGCCACAGCTTCCCACTAAATCAGTTTTTAATTCATATTAAGTTCCATACACTCCAGCTATTCTTGCCATTACAATGATAGGAACCTCAGTCAATACTAAATGTGCTTTTTTATGTGAAGCAAATGTTGTCTTTTCTCTTTATTTTCTTTTCAGAGTACACCAGAATGCTAGATTTACATGTTAAAATCACAACATTTTTCTGGGGGGGATGCCCCCAGACCCCTCTTCAGGGGTTTAGTTCAACACATTTTTTTAACCCCTTCTTGAGTTTGCAGGTATGAAATAGTGAATTGCAGACTGTTGCATGTACAAATCACTAGCAGGAAATATTTTGTATTGAACTACGAGAAGCAAGACAGTTGCAAGCCTTGGAGTTATGCAAGGTTTTTAATGGGTCAGTTAGGTCCTAGAGATGTTATGACAACAGTAGCAATTTACATTGTGTATTAGAAGGAAACAAAATTTAATATTTAGAGTGCAAGACACTATCTCACTATTTGTACACATACACACACACACAAACAAAGAACCCACAAAAAAGTCACTGTGTTTTTAATAGTCCATTTCCTTTTAAAGGAGCAGTAAAAGATGGATTTCCTGTCGGTCCAGGGCCCTCCATCTGTCCTCGGGGCCCACTGTGGCTCTGCTCCAATGGACTGTGGCTTGCTAAAAAGCTAAACACAGGGTGTGGCCAAAACCACATCTGAAACCAGCAGCAGTGGCCCAGGAGCATTAGACTTTAATGTAGAGCTGGTGGTAAAAACACTCTGTTAAATCATTGTTTTCCTCCACATGAGATACAGCTCATCTGCTCAGGATCATTTTAACCTGATGACGTACAGGAGATGTGGACTCACTGTTTTCCTGTAGTGCAGGTTTATGAAGGACCATAGTAATAAAGTACAAGACAAGGTAAAAACCTGGGTTCTTTTTCATTGTACGGTCCACCAGAGGTAGTGCTTCGAACACCACCTTTTTTTTCTTTTTTTTTTCTTTTTTGTGCAAAAACAAACAATACAAGACAGAAACAAGTGTGAAGATAACACAGGCCACAGAGACAAACAAGACAGGAGCATAAAATTTTAACATAAATACGACAGAAACGAAACCATGCTGTGATAGAACTGGGTCAGGGTAACGCTGGATAATAATACTACTAAGTAATACTACTACAACCAAGAGTAACGTGGTCCTAAAAATAATGATAAGATAATAATGATATAATATCATCATATATATATGTGTGTGTGTGTGTGTGTGTGTAGATAGATGTATGATGGAGGATGTGAGGAATGTAAGGATTTAAAGAATTATAAGAGGTTGCCAGTAGGAGAAGGTGTGTGTCATCCAACCTGGGCACTGAGTTCCACAGCGTGGGACGATGCATGGGCCAGAGGTTGTTTATTTGTTTGTTTGTTTGTAGTGTTAGTGGGTGGTGTTAGTAGAACCTGACCACCACAGAGCACCTCACTACACCTCTTTTTTTCTCCCCCATTATCTGTTATTTCTATAATGATTTTGTGTTATGGATTCCCCGAGCCTCTGCCACAGCACCTGTCACAGAGCCACAGGACCCAGCACCCACACATCGGCATCTCCATCCCATTCTAGCTCCCCCCTCAACTCAAGGACCGGGCATGAGTGAGTGAGTGAGTGTGTGTAAATGTTGATTGATGATTGAGAGGGGAGTAAAGGGAAAGATGAAAAAAGAGGGGAAGAAAGACAGAAAGAAAAATAATAGCTAAGAAAGACAATAAAGTAATAATAATAACAACAACAATAATAATAACAATAAGGATGATAATAACCACAATAACAACCATGAAAATTCGAGCCCCTCGAGATGGTTATTATGTAATCATCAATGTATCTGGACCACACTGGTCAAATCCTGATTTTATATAACTGTGAAAATCACCAAAGAAATTAATTGACTGAGTTGGATCCTCTTCTCACCTGCGGCTCATCACCCAATCAAGACCCTGATTCAAATACCAAGCCTGACTCCTCATTTCTCTCCAGGTTGTTCAGTCACCTCGGTGGTTGATACACTCTCAAACACTTCAGGAAATCTCTGGCTCATTGCTGATGTCTCTTTCTCTGCACCAGCCTCCAGCCAGTCTCCAGTACTCTTACACCACTGTCTCCCTCCCTCCCTTCCCTCAGCTCCCAGCCCTCTCCAGCAGCCACCTTCACCCAGTCACTCATGTTGAAATAAATCTCTTTACCTTCAGCCAGTCCTCTCTGAGTCTGCACTCTGGTACAAAAACTGAAACCAGCACAACCTTTAAAGGAGACATATCATGGAAATATCACTTTTTGAGGGCTCTTTAACATATATTTGGTGTTTGTCTTACCTTCCAGCCTCCAAAATGTGAGAATTGACTAAATAACCTGTTTAATAATTTTCAGGCTCCTTATATTGAAATCCATGTGGTTTTTCAAGCTGCTCCCTTGGTTGTCAGACAATGATGTCATTATTTTTTGAATTTGCATAATACCACCCCTACCTGTGAGTACCAGTACTGGTAGAAGAGGTGGGGTGGTGTGAGCAGTGGTTCATTTGCATTTAAAGGGACAGGCACTGAAACCAGCCGGTCTGAACAGGGCTGTTTTGAGTGTATGTAAAGAGCTGTGATGTTTGATCCTTGGGGGATTTTGACCGAAGCATGTCACAGACGTGTCTTTAAGACACCTGGGGACTATTTTAATTTGTGGAAAAGGGGCATGATATGTCTCCTTTAAAATATTTGGGTATTTATCTCTGTATCATGTGTGCACATATCACGAAATGGATCACCGGAGTGGAGACTCTTCACACTCCATTGATCCATGATGTGGATAGAAAGAAAGATCCCACTGTCCAACAAGTAGAATGGGTCTCCATCTTCATTCCTCAATCCACACAGTGTTGTTGTTCAATCAGGTGTCTGTAAAAACAAATGAGACTACACAACCAGTATGGTTGTTGGTTCCTCACAAGAACTACCAGTTCCTAAAACTTGTTAGCTAACGAGTTGACCTTTCAATGAAGGCTTATATTTACATCTTCTAGACTTTAGCTTAGCTCTGCATCCGTGCTTCCTTATTTCTGCCTGTATGGGATGGAAAACTCTCTCTGAGGATTTACTGCCACTTGTTGCCAGGGCGTCAATTTGAAATGTATGCTGTGTTTAAGAGCAGGAGAAAACTCAGACATCAAGGTCCATGAAAAGTGTAATTCAACATGGAAAGTGATTTGCTGAAAAGATTTTCATCACATTAACTGACAAGGTATGTTTCCATGAAAGATCCTGTAGTTTTAAGGCTTAAACTTCACTGGCTCCATCAAGACTTATGACTAGTTACAGGATACATGTGAACCATGTTGTACAGTGGTACAACTTACACTAAATTCTTTTAGGGTTAGGGTTGTGCACAACAACAATTTAGAACAATCACAGTGATGCAGTACAATTAGTTTCAGCAGATGGAATGAGAAAACTCAAAATCAAAACATAGTGTCAGTCAATGTGTCTCAGTCTCAGACAGAAAGACAAACTTGTGTCTATATTTATATCTGCCCATATCAGGGCAGGCCAAAAAACACAGGCCCATTTCAAATTGTGTCTTTGCCCGTTGTCTTTCATCATTTTGTCAGGAAGTGTGTTTCCATTCATGTTCAGATCTGAGGATGTCAAGAGTACAGCTGCTCTGCCATGATGGGTTCGGCATCAGAAGCGAAGCATGTTCTAAGGAGCTGAGGCAGTTTCTGGGGAGAGAGGGAGGGAGAGAGAGGGAGGAGAGTATGATTCATCATGTGGCAGATTTCACTTTATAAATATGTATCTATGTTCCCTGCTGTGCTGAAAAGTCTCACCCACTTAACTCAGGCTCATGTTTCCTGTGTGAGAGCAGCCTTATCTTCATTACCTTACTGTAGGGACTACACTCTATCTTTTTACTCTCCACACAGCCCTGCGTGCGATTTCTCTTCAGGTTTTTCAGGCGCAATTACACCCTAACCTTTGAGTCTCCCTATGGGCTACACAACATTCTACCAGTGGCCCAAATCACACTGTTTAAAATGACAACAACGTTAACAATTTTATTTACATAGCGGCTTTAAAACAGCGTTTACAGAGCACATGACAATCAAAACCTGAATGGCAAGAGGATAAAAGCCAGTGTAAACAATTGTTGGATAGACATAAAGTTAAGAGTGAAGACATGCAGTATACTTAAATGTAAAAAAAAAAAAAAAGATAGAGAGACTAGATGCTGTATCAAAGCAATAAAAGTGCACATATGCACACACAATAAAGCAAAAACAGAACAGTAAGAAGACATGATCGCATAAATCTGAGGTCAACAATTCTGTTATGTAGCTTGGGACATTAAAAGTAATCAGTAAAATCAATTGCAAAATGTACAGGGAGGAGAGGAAGGGGTTAGGGTGAAAATTTGATGTCATCTGTTAACACCTGTTAGAAGCCAAGCTGCTGTACTTTGTACTCTGTGGAGACAGGAGAGAGATTCATGGTTTATACCAGAGAGGAGGGAGTAAAAGCCATCCAGCCTTGAGAAAATGACTGCACAAATTACTTTCCAGATCAGGGCATGAGACTGAAATTTCGATTTTGAATTTGGAGGAGCCAGGACTGGAAAACTTCTGAACTGAACAATACGAACAATACAAGACTGCAACAGATGTTACAGCAGCTAGGCTTTGTGGGTCACCAGACCAGCAGCCCCCCCATGTTAGAGAGTTCAGCCTCCTCCGATGCTAGCAAAATAATATTGCTCTGGGAGAAATTAAAAGGATCTTTTGCATGTTGTTGAAAAGAAGATGGAAATTCTTAAAAGACTGTTTGATGTCAATAAATTGTAACTTAATATTAGGAAAACTACATTAAAGTTTTTTGTACATTGAAAAGAAATTGGCAGGTCAATAGCAATTTTATATCAATCTAGGATTTCCAGGATCTTGGATTTACTGCTCACTTATACATTGCTAAATAATGTATGTGTGGAAGTTTGTGGGTCATCCATTAAAACAAGTATGACTTTAATAACTTTGTTACAAAAACAGGCCATGTATTATGGTTACTACCCTACCACATAAATCATGCTAATACATTGTTTCTAAATTCTCGTGAAATGAAAGTGATTTAGTAAATAGTACAAATAACGTGCAGTTAAATCAAAGTTAGTTTGTTTTTTTAATACAGAAGGTAAGTTTGATCTGAGAGGTGTATGTAAATTTACTGTACAAAAAGCTAAATGGACAAAAGGCTTCGTCAGGGACAAATTAGTTATGCTAATGTGAATTTTAAAATATGGATTATTTTATTGTTTACAGAACTAATCTAGGGTTACAAATGTCAGCTGTTTTCTAATGCTTCAAACTGAGCATTTTCAGTCACTACTGAATACACAGACCATTCTCATATGCTGCACCTCATTTCACTGTCCACAGTATTGTCAGCAATACAGCAATACTGTTGGGTGTTTACAGTTTTACCACTGTTACTGTTTAAATAAATGTTGTTTTACTGAACCAGTAAAGACAAATGAATACAATAACTTGAATGTGTTTATAATATAAACACATTCAAGTTATGTATGACTCAAAATGTTGAGTTTTAATACACAAACTAATCAGTTACCACAACTCTTATTGTTGCTGAGAATTTAAGTGTTTTAAACTCAAAACCTTGAGTTATTTCAGTTAATTCATAAGTCGCCTCAAGATAATTTATTGGCCTAATTTTATGTAGTTTTCTTCAAACCTTGAGAGTTTTAGTTATACTCAAAACTCAAAAATCAATTGCAGACAATTACCTTGAATTTTTGAGCTTTTTTGTTTTTTCAGTGCATTACCTTTTATTGTTTATGTAAACTACTACTACTCTCAACTGCAGGCTGTACTGTGAGCCGAGATACAAGCAGAGCTATGGATGCACATGCATGTTGTTGTTGTTATGTTTAGTGTAGTGTGGATTTCAGCATGTCAGTGTGTGGAATATGGACATGGACTATTGAACCCCATCAAGTTTCAGGTCATATTTATGACCCCATATATGTCTGTGCCCCATAGATGATCTACACAGTTGACTTGTCAGAGTCAGTGCTGTTGATATAAATGTAACATTCCCTGTGAAGCAGTGGGAGCTGTGCATCTGTGCCTCTCACTTATTCTCTGCATCATCCAGTGGGATACAGCACTGCAGCTACACATAAGGCTAAATATAGACCACACACACGTACACACACACATAAGGTGGTGTGTTCTGTTTTTGTTCTGTTTGTATTTTACTCTTAGTGATATACAGCAGTGTATCCTGAGATGCTGCCATAATTTCTACTATATTCAGGTAGTGCAGAGTTCATTTCTTCATTACATCTTTCACACAATTTCACTGTTTTCCCTACACACTCAGATGAAAGCAGAGATGCACCAGCCAAAGTGAGACTCAATTATTTTCCAACATCACACGTTAATTTTTTGGTGGAACTAAATAGCCCAGACAGACAAAGGTGGCTTGACTCTCAAGTTTAACAGAATAAAAACTGCCATCTGGAATAAATACACCTTAAAACCAATGACATATTTCAGGGCATGTGCTGCTGTGCAGAGGAACTGCTTTTAAGTTTTGCATTAACAGATAAATGAATCATGGGTTGATCCAGGCCCCATTGCCACAACATTAGTCACACTTTGCACCACATTTTTACACAATTTTTAAATGAAAATGATCTCTATTAAAATCCATCCTCTGATGGAGCCGTGTGTGCATGTGTCTATGTGTGTGTGATAGTAAGTTCCTATTTATTTTGTTTATAATGAAGCTCAGAGTTGTTCTCTCTCTCTCTCTCGCTCTCTCAGTTTTAAAGTTCAGCAAAGGTTAATCAAAAATACTTTTATCATATCTGAGAGATTACTCCTTCTTATCTGCAGCTGCTGTGGTGCGTGTGCTTGTGTCTTTAGCATACCAACATTTATCAAGGGTGCATGATCTTCATCGATGTCTCTTCATCATCCTCTCTGATCTCTGCGGGATACATAATAAGGAGGAGACTCCCACCTGTGGTTTGTATGAATTGTTATAGGATGTAGTTAAACACTAACAGAAGTTCTCGGCTTCATAACCTCCACCCAGTCACACTCAGATATTGTAAATGATTGCATTTTATCAGTTATCTCACCAAATATGGTACAAAATAAAGAGAACAAAAGTGAAGTGCTCTTATGTTCACAAAACAATAACACTGATTTCCTGCATTTTGTGTAATACTGATCTGTATTAGGGCAGCAGCAATAATTGTTTCATTATTAATTATTGACACTGTTTTATATAATAATCATATTTATTCATTTGTCTACGTTTGTAACCATATCATAAGTTTTACGATGTGTATATGTTATAAACAAGACATCTACGGGAAAAAGTAAATGACTAGGGATAGTGGCTGTGGTGGTCTGGAGTGCCCCTTGCTTGGTGTGAAAGTTGTTTGCCAGCGCTAGTAACTAAAACATATAGAAAATGCAGACTTTTAATAGAATCATGTCTTCACATTATAGGGCTTATTATGTGCTTTATTATGTAGCGTGCGTAGTCTGCCCTTGTCTGTAATGCAATAGCCTGGTGGAAGTGAGAATAATGAATCCTCTGGTCGTGGAAATAGTGAACGCCAGGTGAATACAAAGCATTTTTACACGGCTCGGAGATACAAGAAAGCTACTAATGTTACTCGAGGCGTTCCCAAATCGAGGCGTGTTTTAACACCAACTTGAACTACACAATGGAAATATGGTGTGAACTGCACAAATTTCACAAAACCGGTGACGACGCTAATATTTCTGCTAAATAACAAGCATCAGCCTCGTTCATAAAATAATCGCACAAAAGCCTTTACAAACACCAGCAAACATGGAAAGTGGGGAAAGACATATAAATACATGGAAGTATACAAGTGCAACAGTAACTGTGGCATCTGATTTGCATGCTTCTTTCTCCATTCAGAGAAAGCTGACTTCTCTGAATGGACTTCTGACTTCTCGCTCGGACAACGGCCATGTCTTCTTTTTCGTCGGCTCTACCTTCGTGAACACTAGTGAAACGAAACTCTCATTGTCTTCCTTTAATTACCAGCTGGTAACTAGCTTGGGGGCTTTTGTTTGTGTCGTTCTACCGCAAAGCAGTCCATTTTCTCACGAGATGAGGTCATAGCTCTACCCATGGCCGAGATCTAGGACATCGGGGCGGAGGACCTGATCTTGCAAGGTCGGTTTTCAGCCAAGATACGCTAAGTACATAGCCCCCATTTTCCCCATAACAACTTGCTTAATCATCACAGTGATTCCAAAGCTGTATAATTATGGACAAAATCCTGCATAGTTTCCCTTTAAGTCAGTTTATGCTTCTGTTTATGTGAGCAAAGGCCTACGGGTGGGCCACAAAGGTCTTTCAAAACAGTACAATATGAACATCACTTTACCAACATATTGAAATTCACAATACACAAAACATAGTAACCATGATGACATATGTCCCATACGCTGTTGTTGGTACCCTTTGTGAGTTTGCTATTGTAACAATAGCATCCCAGGTCTGGTACGCCTGCTGTCATGCAGGCACTGTTGGAGGAGACACTCCTCTGGGTCATGTCATATCAGAGGTTAATGGTTGTTCAGGTTGGATGACTGGTTGGGACACTGAGATGACACTGATATGGTTCTGATGGAGCAATCTATGTCCCACAGTAGTCCCAAATAAAGGCATTAGAGAAGGCAGAAAGTGTGTTACCTTCAGCTCCATGGTAGCTGAGCAGTTAGAGCAGCTTTAAGGTCCAGATATAAAGCTGAGACTCTGTTATCTGGTTAGCTCTCCTCATTCTTTGAGCCCAAACAAATATATTTATATCCAGCCTATTGGATTATTTCACTCTCTATCTGAGACCCCACAGAGCCAGAGGGACACAAGAGTCCATTTAGTGTGTAATGGACTTATGGTTGTGGTGATTTATTCTATCAAAAGGGACACACACAAACACATAGAAGAACGCATTACGGAGTGAGTTTGGCCCCTGGCGGTAAAAGCCATCGGCCTTTAGCCATTAACAGGGTTTTTATGGACCAGACCACCAGACCACACACACACACACACACTTTCCTCTTCTTTGTCTTACCTCTCTCAGCCTCGTCTCTTCCTCCTCCTTCTTCCAGCCCCAATTGTCATCATCATCATCATCATCATCATCATCATCATCTTCATCACCCAGATCTCTTAATGCTCCTCTCTTCCTCTCCTCACACATCCCTCACATCCATTTCTTCTAATGTTCTTTAATCTGTTCCAGGTTGTTTTTGTTTTTTCATCCTTCCTTTCTGTATCTGCCTCCATCAGCCATCTCCACTCATCTCTTCCGCTGTCCTTCCCTTCTTCATCCTCCTCTGTGTCCGACCATAACCTCAGCAGGCATTTCACTCACACAGTAATTAATGAGGGGACAACCTACACCATGGGGGTTTACTGTGCTGTGGTCAAGGGCCACACATAAAGCTCAGACTGGTGTAGCTGTGATGATAGGATTGAGTCATTGTAACTCATCATCAGGCAGTGTCAAATGTTTCTCGCTTGTCTCTGTGAGTTATCTCTGTGAGGAGAAGTAATGTGGAAATTAATCAGCTAAATCATTATTGGCTGTATTTGCATCACAAAGAGATCTGACTCTAAAGAAATTGATGAAATTCAGACACAGTCAAAGAACCTGTTAACAGCTATGCTAGCAGCTCTACGGCAGTGCTTTATGAAATACACTATAAACTTTTAATTGATGAATTTCATGCAGGTTTCTCTATATACTGTAGCTCTACTGCAGCAGAGCAGCAGAGGGCAGAGATCTATGGGAGAGTGTTGCTGATTTTAATGTCAGGATATTCTGAACATCTGTGGCTGCTAAAAAATGGATCCAATATTTATTTCTTTGACTTCAGTCACTTCTCCCATTGGAGTGAACAGACTGTGACCTGCTGCTGGTCTACTGAAGGTGCATGGAGGTGGAGAAACCCACATAACACAGCAACAGGAAATGTTTTTAAGTGCACCACCTCCTTTCTTGACTGACTATGGTTGCTCTACCGTCACCATCTTGGCCTGACTCTGCCTACTTCACAGCTGTTTCTAAAATGGGCAAAGGGGAGGGGCATGTGTGAAACAGAGCCGTTTTCTATCTGTGGTTAGCATCCGTTCAGGTTAGCACTGTCAGCTGTCATTTCTGGGGTGGTTTCTCTTAGAAGTAGGAGACAGTAATATCACAGAGATCCAGTACACCAACACCAATGTGGCCTTGTTAGGGCAGTACTGCAAGTGTGAGTCATCTCCAAGGCCTGTGGGACTCACCATGAGGAGGACTGGTGGCTATAAATGTTCTCAGAGCACCAGAGTCCCACTGAGATGCGGTGGCCACCATGTCCATGAGTCTGTGCCCCCACCCTTACACACCTGTCCCACCTTGGGCCACTACAGAAGTTGCTAGAGAATAGCAGGACACTGAAATACCAGCAGAACTCTCTCTGCATAGATAATTGTTAATCCTGCAATCATGATTTTTAACTTTGGAAACTCTAATTTCTTCAAACCTGATGCTGTCAGCCATTTTTACTGTAAGACAACTCAATATTCCACTTTTCTAATGGATTTTTACCTTATCTCAACATATTAATGGAGAACTGCTCCCTAATCCACACCCATTATTGTCTTCAGTTTCTGCAGATTTTCAAATATATTAGCTGGCAGTTTTTAATATAAATGGATGTCTTCTTCTTTGGTTAATTCAGCCAAAGTGCAGAGGGAGGCGTAAACCAATCTGAGACAATCCGATTATCTGTGGTCGTTTTATCTTTTAAGTCATCAATGTGAGGCATTTATCCCTGATGTTACTGGTTAGAACAACATCGCATGTTATGTTGTTATGCCTGCAGTCCTCCTAGAATACACACACATACATAACTTATGTCTCTTGGTTCAGCCACGTTAATGGAAAAAGACCACAGATCGAGAGCTGCTTTAAACCCCACTGTGAACTTCTAGCTGTTCACTAATGCTTTCCCCCAATTTACTAATGCTCCTTCACCACAGTATCCCACGAGTCAGCAACCCCTCAACACACACACACTGAGGCCGTCATGGCCCATTAAGTGGCATTAGAGCCTCTTTCTGGCTGGTTATTCTGACTTCATGGCACCGCAGCAGCATTCCTCAGTCACCCTGTAAGACTCTAAGTCTCACCGCATGTTTCACATCACAAACCACCACTAATGGCAATAGTCACAATATTACAGTACACTGCAGACCATTACCAGAGCCATGGCCATACCCAGGGTTTTAGAAACACACCGGTCTAAAACTGTTCTTGCTAAAGCCATTCAGGTGAAAATGAAAAAAGAAAAAAGAAAATTTCTACATGTGAGAGCAAAGATTGGATAACAGTCGCTTTAAATCCATGTGAGTGGGCAGGAGCACTAATTATTTGTCAAGCAGTAATGTTTGAGAATCAGACTTTTCCCTTTGTATCTATCTGCCCCTTTTCTGTTTCTCTCTGCCACCTCAAATTTCCTGGTCCTTCTGTCTTCAATATTACATTCTCTCTATTCATTTCTCTCTCCATCCTCCACCCTTGTCCTCTCTCTCCCTCTGTATTCACTGTCTGTCTCTTTCTGTGTGACCCTTCGCTTGTCTGTCCTGTAAGAGTGCATATAAATAGTTTAGTTAAATTACAAGCACCTTCTTTATTTTATCTCTGTGTTTGAGTTTGCATCATTTTGGATTTTAATTGTAGCAATGTGTCTCAGACAGACATAAATGTAAGCAAAGTGTGTTTTATACAACAGTATTTTTAATAATGTGTAAGTCAGTTTTTGTTTGTGTTGATTAGCACAAAGAGCTAACACCAATCTAATCCTGAGCACAGTGAGCATTACCTGCTCTTCCTCTATCATGTCCACCGCCTTCTCTCCTGCAGTCTCCACATTTTGTGCTCACACAACACGTGTGACTGCCAAGTAGTGGAAAGTAGATCTGCTGCTTTAATGGCACACAGAGGACCCAACAAGATACCAGGGGATGAATGGTACTGAACCACTATCAGTCCACAAGTAAAGACCCCTGTGTTGAGAAAAGATTTTCAGTAACGACAAGATCATTCACTCCACCTGAAGTAAAGACCTGAGATGGGAAAGTCACCTATGTTGATGTTATACAATATTTTTGCAGTAACAAAATACAGTTATGTTATTTTTTGAGTTTTATTATATAAACGTCTTAAAAAAATACAGTGGTCTGGACTACAATGGTCAGCCATGACTGGAGCCTCTATTCTTCCCCGACACTCTGTGTACTTTGTTTTTTCTGTGTCACAGTGACTTTGTGTTGGGTTTCAAATTTATTTCAGATGCTTTTGTGCTTCATGCGAACATTGCACTGAGCACTAACAAAGGAAGGAGAGACTGTGATCATATTTACTGCAATTTACGGGTTAGTGGTTATCATTAAGGAAAATAAACAATGGCCTAAAGTTGGTGCTCATGTATTCACAGAGATTTATCCTCTCGAGACCATGAATGTCTAAGGCCACTCTCACAGTAGTTTATGGGACTTGAGTCCAAAAAACACTCCAGCCACCAGAGTTTTTTGTCATCTGAAAGATCATGTTGTTAATAAAATGACTGATGCTTCTTGTTCTTCCGAAGGGGACAGTTTCTTCTCTCCTCTCTACTACAGACACACTAAACAGAGTGAAAAAGAGTGCTGCAGATGACAGATGATGATGAGGAAGAAGAAAAAATATAATGGAAGACCAAGCCTCACCATGGGATTAATATCATCGACAGTTAGAGGAAGTGGCTGACATAAGGAGCTTCCACCAGTGGTTAGAGTGGACCAAAAGGGCAGCGCGCAGGCTCTGATCATGGCAGCACAGGAACACACCCTGACTGCTAAATCTATGGAGGCAAGGCTGTTAGTGAGTGAGAAACAAACACAGGGCTGAGCTTCCAGTCAGAGACATAGGTGGAGAAATGTGGGAGGTTTACATACAAGGGGGAGAGAGCAGGAAGGTCTTAAAGCTGCTGATGTAAAGATGCGATTGCAGTGTTTCACATCAAAATATTAATATTACTATAATATATTCTTTTATTTCATTTAAATAACTGAAGTTAAAATCTGCAACTTATCTGCATTATAAAGTCTAATAACAACCACACCCACAATGTTGAAATCGTTGTTACATTTTACAAATGTTAAATTCATGTCAATCTGTGTCAGAGCTTGTTCTTTTCTTTCTTTATTTCTTCTTTCTTTATTTTCTTCTTTATTTATTTATATGCTGATTTAAGTTGATTAAAAAGGCATTCCTTATTCCTTTATTTCTTTCCATTATTGGTCCCTTCCCTCCTTGATGAATTCTCCCTTTTGTTTACCTCCTACCCACATCTCTTACTTTCCTCTCTGGTGTCCCTTTTTGTTTCGTTTTCTTCATTCTTCTTTTCTTTCACTATATTAAGCCCTTTGTTCCATGATTTCTTATCACTCCATTACCAACCACCTCTTGTGTTATCTCCTTCACCTCCCCCCTCTCTCCTCAACCCTCTCCAGTGTTTGGCCTCATGATGCGATGAGATGGAAGAATATTCTCTCTCTTTTTTTTTATAGATATTTATAGCAGATACATATTCTCTGTGTAGAAGCCATGATAGTATCACACGCACACACAGTGTTTAGTCGTGGTCCAGCTCACTGCTGCTTAAATATTCATACAGATAATTTATGAACTCAGCTTAAAAGGTATTTCATCAGTAACCATTGTCTGTCTTAATGTGTGTGTGCGTGCATGCGTGCATGCGTGCATGCGTGCGTGTATGTGCGTGCGTGCGTGTGTGTGTGTGTGTGCTCCCCTCCAGAGAGACCTGAGGATCACATGTGGAGACGCATTCAGCATGAACACACACACAGACACACATACACACACACAGACACTCCCAGGGTCACCAGCCTCAGGATTGTATGGCACTCTCCTTCATGACTAAGTGGACTCAGTGGTAACAACAGGGACTTCACATATTGACAGTGGGCTGAGCTGAACACAAGGTCGCTGATCCTCAATGATCCTGATGAGAACCCTGCACAGTCCAGGTCTGGTCTTCTTCAGCTCCACTTACATGTCCAAGCTGTAGACTGGATAGACTGGATAGTCATATTGATATTCAGAAACAGTACTTACTGTTTCTGAATTTGTAGCCACAGTACAAATACAGCTGCCCAGTTAATTCAAACATAACCAAAATCACAATATGTGCAATATCCAAATTACAGGAGCTGCTATGATTTTCTTTGTTTGATAAAGGTAATGTGTCACAGCAAATTTACATAAATATTTAGCAGTTTGACAGACATTTTATTCCACACAACTTACAAGTGAGAAATATCAGTAAGCCCTAGCGCAGTGGGACACGTAGTGTAAATCTTAAATCCTACATGAATTTATGACATGTAATGAGATAGGGTGTAGGAAATCAAAAGTGCAAAGCAAGTGATAGTTAAACATGTTATGGTTTCAGTAAAAGGAGATGCTCTTTGAAGAGATGTGTTTTCAGGAGATTCCTGAAGATAGAGAGGAACACCCTTGCTCTGTCATGATTTGCTAGTTTGCTCCACCATCAAGGAGCCACGGACCAGACCACTCTGGACTGAGACTGACTTGTGTGCAGGGTCAATGAGTAGCGGAAAGACGTGTGCCCTTTTGGGCTGATTGAAAACCAGACTTGGACGCTGCATTCTGGACCATCTGCAAAGGTTTCAGTGAAGGCCCACTAGAAGAACATGACACTAGTCGAGGCCAGAGATAACCATGATCTGGACCAAAGGCTGTTCAGCAAACATGACAACCAGGTTTCTTGCAACCTCAGTTGGTTTAACGGATGTAGAGGCTCTTTTGATATTGATGTATTGATTGACATGAGACAGTATGGTCATTTGGTGGGAACAACAGGTTTAACTGGGTGTCTTCAGCATAGCAATGATATGAGAAGCTATATGAGTGGATTGACCCCAAGGAGGTGGTGTATGTTGCAAAGAGAGGGGGTCCCAGAACTAGTCCTGGGGGCACTCCACAGTAAGTGCTAAGGGCATTTGATGGTTCACTGTGCCAACTTTTCTGAGAAATTAAGTAAGATAAAAACAGAGGACCGATCTGCAGCTTTAGCTGCCCTTACAATAGGGCAGTCTCAGTGTAATGGCCACTTTTAAAGTCCTGATGTGAATCAAGGAAATTGCTCAATTCTGCTCAAAAGCTGCTTTCTCTCAACAGCTGTGTAGGAATGGAGGCAGTGAGACAGGTCTATAGTTCTCCAGTTGGATAGGATCCAGTGGGGACTTCTTTATGAAGGACAAAAGATGGTATAATTATTAATGAATAAATATATAGATGAATAGAAAGATAAATACATTTTGGTAATGAAAATAGCTATTTCTATTTTTATGCATTTATTATTTGTGCATTTATGTATTCATTCATTCATTCATTCAGTCATTCATTCATTTATTTCTGCATTTCCCCATTTCTGATTTTATTCATTTTTGTTTTTCTTTGTAAATAGAAGCAGAAATCAGCATTATAAACATTATGGTTCTGCATAGATGCTCCACATTATCCAGATGTAAATGAACATGTTTGTTTGGTGCAAGACCCAATACAAATCACTTATTGAATTTTTCAGTGAATCACATTATTTACACACTATACTTTTTTTTTTTTAACCTGAGGTCACAGTTTATTCTCAGGTCACAGGGTAACAGGTGAAAATCACTACATGGTCTCTGTGCAGCTGTATTGATTGTCTCACTGAGAGAGCCTAGGGGGTTCAAGGAGCAGATATGTGAATACATGATGACTCCCCTCATATTGCCCCTTCAGTGCGGTCCAGTCTGTTCTCAGCAGTGGATCTGATCCTTGAAACAGGATCTGAAACTGAACTCCCCCAACAGATGATGAAGGTCAAGGGCTGAGGGTTCCCACATAAGAGCAGCTGAGCAGTTAGTTAGTGTTAGTTAGCTGATACCCTGGTCGTGATGCTAACAGAGGGTCAGTATCTCTGCCAGCAGAAGGCTCTCAGAGAGGGTCATGGCCCTCAGGACCTGCACCTTATTACATGACCTGCTGCCAGAGACTTCAAATCCATTACACCCAACAATGTTCATGACATTGTTTAGTTTGTTTTTATTATTCCACAAATGAGCACTACATTTATTAACAGCAGTATAGATGTCAGGTCCACACAATGCACAACTGTCATATCCAGAGAGCTAATTGACATTAACTCACATGCTCAGCTTTATTCTTTCCAGATATCCAGTGACTAAAATCCTTCATCTGCTTAAAGGATATGAACACAAGCATCTATTAAACTAACACATGTACAATAAAATGTGACTTAAAGTTAACTCAAATCTATTTTGACACTTAAAACGTAACTCAAATCTATTTTGACACTTGTGGCAGACAAATACAACACTGACACAAGCAAAGGAAATATGACCACAGG
>OMNW01030711.1:3950-21714 GCA_900303245.1 Selene dorsalis | reverse complement strand
CAGAACCGGGACTCGAACTGGAACCGGGACCAGAACCGGAACCCGAACCGGGACCTGAACCGGAACCGGGACCGGAACCGGAACCCGACCCCGAACCGCGACCGGAACCCGAACCGGGACTCGAACTGGAACCGGGACCAGAACCGGGACCAGAACCCGAACCGGAACCAGAACCGGGACTCGAACTGGAACCGGGACCAGAACCAGAACCGGAACCGGGACCAGAACCCGAACCGGGACTCGAACTGGAACCGGGACCAGAACCGGAACCCGAACCGGGACCAGGGACCGGGACCGGGAACCGGAACAGGAACCGGGACCAGAACCGGGACCCGAACTGGAACCGGGACCAGAACCCGAACCCGAACCGGAACGGGAACCAGGACCCGAACCGGGACCAGTGCCGGGACCGGGAACCGAACCGGAACCGGGACCAGAACCAGGACCCGAACTGGAACCGGGACCAGAACCGGGACCAGAACCGGAACCCGAACCGGGACCGTGAGAAGAACAGGTACCAGGATCAGATCTGTCTCTGGCCATCCAAAGTTACTACAGTTGACTATATACTGGTGAAGTTGACTCTCATTCTCGTGGTCCTGAGGACATCACACACATTGAGATGATGTGCTGTACACATGATCCCTGCCATGTAGCTGCTGATAGTGGAGCTGTGCTTTCTTTAAATATGCATCTTACATATGAGCCTTATCTGACAAATAGGCCAGGTGAGGAGAGCAAATTATAAAGGCTTAGATTCAACAGCATGTTTAATGAGTGTGTTGGTCATGTAAAGTGTAAGGAAAACAGATGAACACCTGCTTAAAGCCGTTCACTTGTGATAAGATCACCTCAGACATATAGTGTACCAGGACTGAACAGGCCTTTATGTGGTTAGTACTGTACTGACAGTAGGGGGCAGCAGAGAGCAAACAGTGCGTGTATCCAGGAAATACACACAACAAGTTAATTCATTCATTTTCTATACTGCTTATCCTCACCAGGGTCATGGGTGAGCTGGAGCCTATCTCAGCTGACTTAGGGGCGAGAGGCGGGATACACCCTGGACCGGTCGCCAGCGTATCACAGACACAATAAGTTTTTCCTCAAATTTTTGCATGTTGGTATCTTTCTAACGACACAGGTAGAATACAATAAGTCCCAGATCATAGTTTTCAGTTTTGCATTGAGGCCAAATCGAATGCAAAAATGTGTTCTACTGGTATATTGATGATACTCAATTTTGATCATTCTTTGGCTAATTTTGAAAACACACAATCATCACAACACCAAAATTTAAACCTGAAGTGCAATGCAGCTGGCATTGAATAATGAGGCGCACTAGGTTTGGGGATTAATAGAGGACAGCTGGGACTTCTGTGTGATTGGAGAAGAAGGTGACTGCAGGCACAGGACAGGATTATTATACTGACCATACATCTGTATCTTAAGGCATAGATACCCCCATGGGACTAGACAAATAAATAACAGCATTAGACCGTCATCAATTATTAGCGGATTCCCATAGCAAAGCCCAGGTGAAAGCAGCGTCTCATTAATAAAACAACTCATTAAATTTGATCATATGTCTTTGGCTCTCAACACAAAGTGTGCATTAAAGTACATCTCTTGTGGTCCTACATTATAAATATAATCAACTTTTCGCTCAGGAGCTCTGATGTTAAAATATTAAGCCTTACCACAAGGAATGCATGAGTTGAAATTATGATCAGGCTCTATTGTAGACGGATAAGGATGTAGCTTTGGCGTTGTTTAGTAGTTTGATCTTTGCAATATGGGTGTACGTACGTGTGTTTGGGCAGGCACATGTGCACACAGGCATTAGAGGGAGTTATGGTTCTGCTCTGAAAAGAGGCAGCATAATAATGCCATGAGAGTAGTATTTATCACATGAAATAACTATTCCCCCCTGACACTGGAGCAGACCTTATCCCTCCAAGCCATCTGCACAACAGGGAGCACCACGCACTGAGAGACCATAAAATCCAATGTTCATCTGAGCATGTAATATAATACCATTGTAAAGATAACCCATGTCGGCCTGCTCATGCAGGCTACTGTGCATGCATGTGCACATTTACCACTGCTCTTCAAAAAAGGAGCTCAGCAAATATTATATACACACACTTCCTCAAGCCAATATCCTTGACCACACAGAAAGGTGTAGACCCATGTTTCATATTAAAGGGGAAATCAATAGATTCCCACAAGAAAGCTACAGGCTCTAATGGTGGTCAAATGGTTTACATCTCAGCTTTCTTACAGCAGGGTCTAACATTTTTTGTGACGGTACAAAAAGCCTGCATGGTGTGGCCTGCACCTACAGACCACAAAATTACTTAAACCTCTTTACTTTCAGCACACTACCTTTCCACTTTATTCTCATGGCAGAGTTCCTTTCGTAGTTATTTTATCGGTTATTTTATTGACACGAACAATTAAAATAATGTTTGGGTCCACACAATATAGAACAAATACTATATACCTATCAATATTAAAAGAAAAGAGAAAAGAGATCACAGTATAGTGGATGGAAAAGCTAAAGCTCATTCAGAAGATTACCTGCTTGGCTAATCATCCTGGATGTTTCTGGAAGTTTAAGTGGGTGTGTATTTACTTTAACTCACTGAAAGTGCAGCAGTTTCCTTTACCTACCAGCAGCTCCCTTTCATGCAGAACCAATGTGTGCAGATTGCTGAGCTATCTTCTGTTTTCATAGTTAGGCCCTTAGCAAATGGTTGTCATGGAAATGCCTTTCCAGACTACGAACTGTACTGACTAACTGTATGTTGACCTTCAAAATTGAAATGACAGTCACATGGTGGATGAACAACAACCACAACCACACACGCACACACACGCACAGACACTATGAGAAAAATTCCAGTCATTTCAGTAAATTTCCTGGGAAAGCCTCAGAAACTGATGGCTATGTGTGAGGTTCTCACATACCAGTTTGTCATCGTGAAAATGGCTATGAAGTACGAAAGAAATAAAGGATGACAAGGTTAACAGAGGCTTTTTCACACCACCATGAAGTTGCAGCACATCATTTTTTGGACGGAGAAACCATGTCTGCTGTTGCAAAATCAAAGACAAAAGCACAAAACTGCCTGAAGGAGTTTTGTTATGAGCTCCCTGAGAAATTTATTTGATACTTTATGATGCTCTTTTATGGTAACCTCATTGGTGGACAGCATATATAAATATGGCACACTAGCTATAACAGTGGTCATATGAAGTAAAATACATAAATTAGTACTAGTGAATTATTACTGTACTGATTTACAAAAAACCTTGCTTGTGAAGAGGTGCAGAAACTTCAGTTTCTGAGGTACTTTAATGCTCAGGACAATGACCATTGTCCATTCAGGGCAGTATACGTTTTGCATATGCTACATTATTTTACACATCTGGTGTTGGGACTGGGGAAGCATCCTATTGTGCATAGGAATTAATGAATTTTGTTGAAGAAACAAGGATATCGGGAGGTACAGGATATAGATACTAACATAATTTTTCGTGTTCCGTCTTTATTTGGAAAGTATCAAAAAGTATTGAAATACTTATTGGTACCGGGACCAAAACCAAAATGTTGGCATTGGGACAACACTAGACGAAACAAATGATAATTTCCCAAAGCAAAAGAAACTGAAATTTCAGGAATACAGGGACATGGAGTTTGACTGGCAACCGGGCAAAGTGCAACAATCACTGCTCATCACCACTGAAGAAAGAAACTTGAGAAAGTATTGCTGTTATCTGCTCCCATGGGGCTTCTAAACCTAATGAGGCATTATAAAGCAGAACTGGTGAGTGGATATCACATATAGTTAAACATGGAGAGTGAACAACTACATCCTGATATCCACGGCAAATAGGGGTCTAACAGATCAATAACCTCATGGATCGGATTGGATCGCAGTATTTGAGTCACGGATCGGATCATTTTCGGATCAGTACATCGGTGGCCCGGCGGCTCCTTAATTATTACCACCACTCCAGAATCAGGTCGGGGCAGACGCACAACGTTTACCATTACTTTGTACACTAAATATTAAACCTTGTTAACTGTCTCAACCTGCTGGCCTGCGCTCGGTGCTTCAACAAACAACGCCGATGAGGTTATTATAGCCCAAAAGTTTAACACCGCCATGTCCTTTTTGTGTATAATCTCCTCCTCTCCCTGCTCACATTGATAACACACACGGCAATGATGCTGCAAGTCATATTATCCAACGTCTCTCTCTCCCTCGCTCCCTCCCTCTCTCTCTCTCTCTCACTCTTTCTTTTTTTTTCTCCTCCCATCAACCGATCAGTGGACCACTTGCGTGCTGTTCCGTGGACAGCGATCCGAACGGATCACGGATGATGATCCGTTGTACCACTAATGACAAAGCAGAAGAAAGAGCAACGATAATTGTGCTAGCCAGTGCTCTCTGCTCAGTGTGTGGGAAAAGCAAAGAAGTGCTGGAGCATTTGCATTCTGGAATGAGGAGCTATAGGGGCAGCCATCTCTGCCTGCTCTCTTCATTTGTCTCACTGTCATTTCGTTTCTCAATTACTGAGATGCCACAGACATTACAGGCAGGCCATGGACCCTGCTGGGAGTGCAAACAATGATGGGTATCAGTATTGACACTGGTCTAAAAGGATCAGTTAGCCTTCTCTTTACCCTGCAGGCCTCAAAATTTCTTGTTCATACAGAAACAGTCAACAAATGGGCCTCTCCCCCGGTGCTCTTACTCTCTGGTGATCTCTAAGGAAATACAGGGAGCACTACTGCCTAATGCCCCATAAAATTCTGACATCACCTTTCCACAGGAGAGGAGGACACACTCGATTTGATGGACTAATTGTGTGTGGCATAATTAATCAATGTCTCCTGAACGACAAATTCCCACATGCACACTTCCAATGTCGCGTGAATGCCGTCAAAAGCATTGGGGGTAATTGAATTTACATTTATTTATTCTCTGCTTATAAAGTGATTTAGTCATTACTGGCAGATACCTGTCACCTTTCCTCATGGGGAGATGGACACCATGACAACTGTGAGACTAAAACTAAGTTTACCTACAGCAGGGTGCAAAACACAAAACTATATCAATAATAAATGTGACATAATAGCAAAAAATCATCAAGTTTAACATGTGACATATATAAAGATGTAATATCAACATGTGGTGATATGCAGTATGTAAGAAAAAATCAAACAAGTATCCCATTATCTTGAGGAGAATGTTGTATTTATTTAATTGGCAAAAAATCCTTGAATAAGTGTTTTGGAAAGTAGATAGAGAGCACAGTTATTTTTCTTGTCTTTTTTTTTTTGCTGATCCAAAAGATGATCCGATCCGTGGCTCAAAACCATGATACAATCCAAACCGTGAGTTTTTTGATCCGTTGCACCCCTAATCATGCACCTTGAAATGCCGATGCAGAAAGAACACTCATGACTGGCAAAACTGTAACAACCAGAGAAGAATGAAAGCCACTCAGGTATTAAATTATCAAGTCTTGCCCTCAAGGAATTGTGATCGATCAAAACAATAACTACCCAAAAATGAAGTTACAAGCATAGAATATGAACAGGAAAGGGACTGCAGTTCAGCTAATAAAATCAACATGCATTCATAGAGGGAATATGAGTTAAAAATGACACATTAAAAGCCCGTGGTAAATGTTTAGGTTCAGCTATCATCACATTAAAGAAGTCCACCAATTGAATCCTGCAGCAGATTGGATTTCCATTGCTCAGCAAGCAGATCAATTTTAAATGTCTCTTCACTTAGTCGTGTGGGCCCATTATGGAAAAAACAAGCAATCACTGTCTACAGTTCATACTGTGTACCACTACCAGCAGCCTATAGCCAATATCTTGAGAAAGCGGCAAAACAACATTTGAATAAATCTTAGGAACAGAGGACAGGTCGATGATTGTCGTGGGTGCAGTTGGACCATATTGTTGATGTTCAACTTCATGGTGGTAGACGACAAATTACTGTATGCTGGTTGGGCTGATGAGTAGCCTTTTTTGTCATTAAAATTTCATTGATTGGCAGAAATGGCTCCAAGTCACCTGAATGAAGAGTGACAGAAGGAATGCAATGCAGCAATAGAAGATTGATTCCACGCTGTCTTGTCAAGGTCTTCACGAAACTTCAACTTATTAAGAAGTCGTGTTGTGCAGCAGACTGCCAACTTAAAAACAAGTCACAAAAATCACACCCGACGTATTGGAAGCAATGTCATTTACATCAACATATTACAACTGGAAATATTGTTCCGACTCTAAAACGGTTGAGAGAAATTAAAATCTTGCTGGTGTGCACGCCCAGAGAGAGCTTTAAATGTTTTTACCACTTTGACATGACAAAAATAACTGAGATTATAGCTGCAGGGACCATAGGGCTCCAGTCCAGCAATTTAGTCAAGGGGGAGGAAAAGGTGATTTAAAAGTTGTAACATTTATGCCGACGGTGCAATTCGGTATTGGAAGAGGCGGCACCATTCTGCAAGGTTTGGGGTATTTTTATTCAAGGGAAGGCACAAGACATGATTACTGGAAGATAAATGAGCGGGGTTCATGCACCAAAGGTAATGTGAAGTAATTAACTGTACAAAAGGGATTACTGTGGATGGACTGCAGTCATAGATTAAATTTGCTGATATGTTTAGGGTCGTTTCCTAAGACATGTGAAACTGGGTGGAATGAGCACTACGGTTTGGTACAAAACACTAAAAAGTACATATGCAAATTTGTCATGTCATACTCTTAATGTGCAATTTTCTAAAAAATATTTTGGACCCTAAATCGTTCACAAATGTTTACTACGTTGCAGTTGCAGCTGCAAGCTGGAAGCATAAGTAAGCATGCATACATCAGCATAGTCATTTTCAGAAAACGGATACAGTGTTTGATTCATTGTCATATGGGTGAAGAGAAAAGCCAGACAATAGCTCTGATATCGTTCTTATGTTATTCATGCACTAACAGCTACAGGCAATGCCTTGCTTTTACATGTGTTATTGTGCTAGCGGCTGATCTGATCTTGGAAGCAACAATCTTGCGGTGTGTCTGTGTAGTGATTACTGACCAGTGAGAGAGAAATGAAGATGCTGTTTGGCATTCTCTCAAAGCATATGAAATGCAGCACCGCATGTAGCTGGGTGTCTGACTTTGGGAGGACGGATCTCTTTGATGGCTGCAAAGATCAAAGGCAGGAGATTTGCTACTATCTGCAGTAATTTCAGCAACCCCCACCCCCCCAACCACACACACACACACACAACACACACTCAGCCTCCATTAATCTATTTTTCTTAAACCAAAACAGTTCATGTTCATCATTAAAATCACATCAGTATAACACCAGTGACTGAATAGCTCCTGTTTCTCATTGATGAAGAAGATGTTTATGGCAAAAATAGTCATCACAACGATTCTGTTGATATTAATTCAAATCATGGAACTACTGTAGCCAGTTTCTATGAACTTGACAAGTTGAAGTCAAAAGGGGACAACAGACATCTTTTCATCCTGTTGGGAACTCCACTGAAAGAACTGGCAACAGGCGAGGTAGGCACGGAATCGCCAGATGTCATTGCACAATCATGCACTGCTATAAAGCATTTATGAGCCATTAGACTGCCATGCCAGAGGATGCTGCTGCTACTACTTATGAGGTCCTGACAGGTGTGAAGCGTGGAGGGCATACCAGGTAAATTTGGCTACACAATCTAGATTGCTCTTGTGCATCAATGTATGAGGGAATATTTGCAGACATATGTACGTCTACAAGTAAATTCATCAGTGAATCCAGTTCGAAAAAAAAAAAATCTGACATTAAGTCATTCAACAACCTAAGAGATGAAACATTTCCTCTCATCCGCGAGACCGTACCGCGAGGAGGATATCATACAGCCCTCTTCACTGCATCATGTCAGCTGAGAGGCCAGCGTAGATATGGAAGCTAAAGCCCTTTTTCTGAGGGATTTCTCTGTAAGAAGGTGATTTTGTTCTCTTGGTGTCTGTTATATTACTTTCAGCATTTCTGCGGCTAAGACGAGATCTCATTCCAGCATCGTGCCTGAGAGAAGAGGCTTAAGAGAGATGACAGGCCTCTGTCAGAGCCTCCGTGCCAGGAAAATTAGGGTTACACAATTACACACAGTTCCACAAGCGTCACCAAAAAGCCCTCTTCGTAATTGGATCCATTTTAGGGGGTTTAAAGCCCGCTTTTTTGAGATGTACAGTTAAAAGAAACCAAGGAACGAAATTCACCCTTCTCTGCCTACATCTCTTTTGCATTTAGAATGGCCTGAGGTAAAACAAAACAGTAGGGAAGTTAGTCCTGTCGCATTCATTTGTTGCGAGCAAAAGCAGTGTGTCAATCTGACTAATTATATCACCTTATATTTGATCTGTTTTTGATAATAAAGAAAGATACCCCCTGTTATGAGCAGACCTACAGAATGTTGACATGACAATGTAATACAAAGTACTGCATATACTTCAGTTCTGAGCAGCAATTGCTTCTCCAGAGAGCTGAATGTTTCACAAAGAAAGCTGGGATGGACAAAGAAATTATAATGTACGATTTACGTTAAGTGAGTGTGAAGTGGAAGTCAAACTTACCATTGCATGACACGTCCCAATAATAAATGAAAAGTAAAGTGCACTTTACTGTTTTCAATTTGTGTTTACCCATCTATGCAATATGTAACTTAAAAATAGTTAGTACTAAAAGTTAAATATTTTATACTGGTGAATGTCAGCTGTTAGGGCCATTTACCATGTTCCAAGATACTGGGCCACCCATTCAGCAGTGTATCTTGTATAACTTGTGTTCCACAGACCAATCCAACCTTATTGTGAAAAGCCAATGTGGTAACACAGGAAAGGTTGAACAAGCCTTTCTTCCTATATCAGCCTCACAGCAGGGGTTTAAACCTTACATCTCAGCCTGGGCTGCTACAGCCTTGATGTTCTACATATAACTTGGTCAAGAATTTTCAGTGATCCAAACCCTAGTAACTCCTCAGCGTCTCATTAGTAGTGCCTTGTTCCAAGCAGTAAACTGTTTTATGGTATTTATTACCTGATGTAAATTACAACAATGTAACTATACACATTACCAGAATTATTTTTATTTATATCCTATCCTGTTCATTTTAAGGTGAGAGAGAAACGTCCTTTCAGTTTATCTGTATGTCCTGGATATATAGAGAATTGACAATAAAAATCTTTGAATCTTAAATCTTTAAAAAATTATACAAAAGGAAGCATGTAATCTAAGAATTGTCACTATAGTCTACACTGACTATAGAGTGAAACAATACAGTACATGTATGGCATCAACTTACAATAGCTTCCCGGAAACATGTGTGGCAAGCACACATGTGGATTTATTTAGTGTCAGTTAAAACATGGGAAAATTAACAAGCAAAAGGTTGTCAGATGGATTTACCTTTCTGTTCTGTTCAAAGCCAGTACTGTTGCATGTCCCTTGTCCTCATCCATAACATTAAATTTTCATTCTGTTTGATCTCCAGTTGACTGTTATACAAACTTGAATAAATTTGGAATGTAAATAACATATCCTAAAAGCGTGATTTACAAAAAAAAAAGGCTCTTAGAGCAGCAATCTTAAAAAAAAAAAAAAAAAAAAGGTTCCAGCATGCTCAATCCACTGAGTCACATATTATTTTTGTAGCCTTTAACTACTGTAGGAGTGAAAGTAGAAGATGGTGAGCAGAATTTTTCAGATGACTTACATGACTAACAAGAAGGTCAAAATAACATGAGCAAATAGTACATTTCATTCTGCTACAAACTACGATCTATCTACACTCAAGTATGTAACATACAGTGATCAGTGTTAAAAAGAACAATTTAGTGGTTGGAGAAGCAGAAAATTTTGTCCACTGAAAAATCTGTTATGGTATAGGCTACTGTAGACCAACCTACACATTGCAGCTCACATGCTAATTAGATCCCTCAATCTTTAATGTCAGTTGAAGGAAATACATTCATGACAAAGTCAGCTATCACTTCTCCTCTTACAAAACGCCAACTGCATGTCACCTCATATTCCCCTGGGTGTTTATTACAGCCCTTGGGCTCAAACTGTCTAGGGGAGACTATAAAGGTGATTGCAGTGTTTATGAGAAATGATTTTCAATCAGGCAAACGCAGTAGAGTGACTTCTCTCTTGAGCACAATTCAGCTCTTCACATGCTGAGTGATAATTGCAGCTCATGGCAGGCTGTTTTCATGGTCTGTCTCAAGGTGTATTTCCTATGGTTGCTCTGTTTGGTATTTTGGATCTGCTTCTTGGGTGCACATAACTCAATGAAGTAGCAGAACACAATTAAATAAACTTACTGGAGCACAATGTCATTCCCCTCAGGCAAGGTTAAATTAAAATGTATCAAAAGCCTGACTGTAAACTGTAGTGTTATGCTTAACAAGGTTAAATAATTTGTACATTGGTGAGGAGAACACATCTGAATCTATCTGTGGTTTTGTCAATGTTGAGTTCTAGAAACTGAGAGACATGGAGTGAGAGTAAACCACACAGAACCATCTATAAATGAACATCTACTGTCCATGACCTCATTCAACCAACCTGGTACAGTTGTTTGCCTTCGAGCTTCATTTAAGTACCCCCCACCCCAACTCATTCAACCCTTCTTCCTCTCTTCATTTTCATCAAAACATTGCAGATGAGGTCTTGAGCTCAATTAATCATTTTGCAGCCCCTCCTGCACAGCACCACGATTAATCACCAAGCCCACCATACAGTAGCAGCAGGCCTCAGACACCTTTCTTTCGGGGAGGGATTGTGCTGTCACTGAATGTGTACACACCTACACCCAAACACAGTTACACACACGCACGCACGCACGTGCACACACACGCACAAACACACACCAAGAGCAAACTATAAGACCATATGAAAGATCATAAGAATTGAAAATAATACGTAACAATACTGAGCTTAAACTGTTAGAAAGCCTTGGTAAAGGGTGATGCACACTACCTATTTAACACTTACATAACAGCCTATGGTTTTATCAGTAAAATGCCTTTTTTGCAGCGGAACATCCACCCAGTGGGAGCAAAGATGCTGGCTTTATCAGACTTTAGAGTGATGAAAGTTAAAGTTACTGTCCAGTTCTTTATCAGTTTTGGGAAAAGTTTGTACTTCAGCAACTCCAGCTAAATTCAAGTCACAAGATGTTCCTCATCCTTTCCTGAACAGTAGAGCAGTCCATTTAAAAATACAAACATCAAAGAATAAAAACCACTACATTGCTGCAAGTATGTTTTGCTGTAACACCTCAAATCTTTCAGTGGTTTTCTTATTCTAATACTGTAATATAGCCAAGTGATACAAGACCTAATTAATTCCACAGTGCACAAAAAATGATCAGCCTTTTAGCATTATGTAGTGTGTGGTTCATAATTTCAAAACAAATCTGACTTCAAACTGGCTTTAAATGTTAGCAAAAGTTAGCTACAGGTGATAGATTCAGCTGGCTGAGTTTTTTTTTTTTTTTTTTAAAGCTGCACCACCCTTGCAGGTGATGCACTCGCAGATGTCCGTGTAAGTTTGTCGTCTGAACTTTTTTCATGGTTTTCTGATTTGATAAGCCTGCTGGATGCTATAGAGCTGTGCTTTTTTGAATTTACGTTGATAGGTTCTAAAAAATAATACATTTTGGTGACTGAGCAGTACAACATGACTTTTAATTAGTCACAGTATCAAAATAGTTAACTGATATTAGTCAATTGTTCGGTATACCAGTGCTAAAAAGGTACCGTGGTACTAAAGCAATTAAAACGGTACTATACTGCCATTTTTTGTGTTCCCCCTTTATTTGGAAAAGTATCGAGAAGTATCGAAATATATTGGTACCGGTACCAAAATGTTGGTATCGGAACAAAACTATTGACTAATATTTGTTTATTATTCCCAGCCTTCCCTTGCTCTTCTGATCTGTCTTTTAACTGAAGTAGATAGTACAACAGCTTGAGAGGCAGGGGCAGCTTGCTTAATTATAATAAATTTGTGGCACTTATCTGTCCTTAGTCAACCTTGGGAATTTTTACTGCACTCCTTTTATAGCTCACTTCTCTAAGGCACAGAAAACACCCATCTTTGTGTCAAATATCTGCTTAAAACACAAGACAAAGCCCAATCTACAGGCAGCTGTGGGCGTGCTAAGAGAGCAAATGATTCAGCCCCTCAATACAGAACAGCTTGGCCTGTGATGCACTGGCTTTCTCAACATTCAGGAGACAGCAGAGTGTCATTTTGCAAACAGACATGTTTAAATTATCGCTTGATAATAGACATTAAATCTTGACTGTTAATAGACTGAGCATTCACTGAATTCCTATCAACCAAACTGCTATAGATCAATAAGATTTGTTTTTCTTGTGAGGTCATGAGACAGTCCCTGAATCTCTCACTTCAGACCACTACTGCAAAAAAAACTGTTGTCTTGCAAATACCATTGAAGCAGCAAGCAAATAACTCCCTGCAGTGAGGAATTGGAAAACAGTGGTGTTGGAATACCAGACCAACAGCACACTGCATAAACACTGCAAGAATGCCGCTGAGAATTCACAAGTTGGCTGTGTTCCTATCAGACATCCTGCTGCTAGTGTAGTAACAATCAAAACAACTCATGGTCTTTCTAGGCACCCTGTAATGTACAGTGGGTACATTATACCACCAGCACTATATAACCAGAGACTATACTGAACATGACATCACTATGTGGCCCTCAAAGGACAATTCCAGGCAAACTTAACCTGGGGCTATAGTTTCCTAATATTTTAGTTCTAAAAGAATCAATCGGAAGATTTCCCTGTCATGCAGTAGTTACGCACTTTACCTTAACATTACCTCCTCTGAACAAATGGTTATCCTAAGACAATAACATCATGCTCAAATAATAATAAGTCCTTGGTCAGTAACTACCTCAAGAGTTATCTCAGCCAGAAAAAGGGCCCATTCACCAGCTAAGAGATGCTCAAAAGTTGGTGAAAAAAGAAATAAAGACAGCACAAATGCAGTTAAAAAAAAAAACGGTTGAGGTTGAATATACAAGTGGTAATTCTCACTGTGCTTGGAAGGATATTAAGGACAAGAAAAAGTTTAGAGTTAAAAAAAATAATCTACATTCGTTTTCACATCTGAAAGATCACATGTTATGGAAGGAATCCATTATTGTGACAGTACCTAAGGTTCCATCATCAAACTCACTAAATGATTATCCTCCTGACGTGCCCGCCATTAGCATGTGTTGATGTGTTGTGGCTGCCTGCTACTCCAACGTGTCTTCTTGTGCTATGTGCGTCAACCTTACCTGGCGTGGCTCTATTCCAGAAACATGATTGGTTTGGTGCGACACAACTCCCATCATCATTGGCTATTATTGTCTGTCAAAACATGGATGAATGAAACCTATCGACTTTCTATCGACCACGTCTCATATAGGTTATTTCGCGATATATATCGTTATCGTTTTATCGCCAAGCCCTACTTTGAAGTCATTTGGTCTGAACTTAGCTTAACTACACATCTGCAACCAAATTTTCAATGCCCTGTGCACCAAACAAGTGCTTTATTTTTGGGTGGAGTGCTGCCCTGATGTCAATGAATACAATAAATAACAACGATAAGGAGCTAATGTCCCCACTAATTCATATGTATTCCTAAGAACAGGTATAACTAATCAAAATAAGTACACCACTCCTGACTGTGCATACGGTGGATAGGACCTAAATCAAAGTATTAAGAGATGGACTAAATTATTGGTTTTGGTCTTTACATGGGATTTACTGATGATACCAAAAATTCAGAATAATGTCAGTCTAATCCTTGAAAAAGTTATTATTCTCTTGTAGACCCTGTACTTGAAGAATTATATTAATCCATCCATATTAATCCATGTAAATTCAGTGTCATATCAAGTACAACGTCTTAAGATTAACTTGATCATCCATCTCTCTAAAACTTACAAATTCAATAAGCATTTCTCACAGCTGACAATTTGACATGTTATATCAGGAGGGAAAAAAAAACATTCTTATAACATTATGGATGGCTCAGCTGCAGCCCAGGTGTGCTAGTAAGCTGGTGATAGAGAACTTTAACGGATACAGCCAAAATGTTTGCTAAGGAAAGTCTATTATTAGATGTACATGCTGGTCTATAGAAAGTATCAGTTTACCACATGTCATACAACACTAAAACAATCTATTATGTCCAATAAAACCCCTGATATGCCTCTGACATAAAATAATTCTTGAAAGACCCCTTGAATGTCAAGATTGTTTGACCCAGACAAGAAGTTTGCTTTTAGATGACACATGGAGAATCTTAATCTTAATGAACAGGGTCTCTTCACGATTCAGTGAAGTGCTGCTCCTCCAACTGTCAATATGCCTTAAAAGGCATTCCTGATTTGTCTTCACTGACAGTTCATGCTCTCTCTCTTGCCATCAAAGCAGCATCAGAAAGTTTGTGAATGTTTTTTGTGTCTGTGTAGCTGTGGTTGGTGCACACATGGGATGTGCCGGCCTCTTTACAATGCAATGTGTTTGACAGCTGGTTAACTACAACTGGTAATGCATTATGCAAGTGATATAATCTTTGTCTTTGATTACACACCATCCACGGTTGATCAAAGTCTCATTCAGCAAATTCAAAGCAAACCGATTTTCCAAAGTAATCCATTTTAACCCCTGAAAAACATGCTGTACTGTGTGTAGTTAAACTGGTAACAGATAGGATACTAGGTTTTAGATGTAAAATGGTAAAGAATGAAGAGCAGGCCAGTTACAATGAGCAGCTCACACTGACATATAGCTACTGTTAACGTCTTTCCAGAGCTGACCTTTGCTTGGCATAGTGATACTTGATAGGGCCACAGAGTGTAATAACACCCTGTTATAATAGTTTTAGTGTGAGTACGAAGAGAATTAATAAAGTGAGGTAGCCTCTGTCTGATCCTGGCACATACATTAGATCTTAGAGCAGTGCAATGAAGATTATTGCCACAGACATGGTGCACTATTTTTAACCTTGGCTACATTCACTGTGACTGTTTACATCCTCCATCAAAAAACTACTGTTGCAATTTGCAGTCCTGTTTCTATTTGAAAACTGTTCCTTTAACACTGCCAGACATAGGCACTGCTTGGCATAAAAATGTAGAACACTCCACGGTCTATTATTGTAGACCACGATTTTATTCAGTGTTGAGTTGTTGGATACACTACGTCCTCAAATGGTTCAAAATGTGAAAGCTGGAACTTCTTTTTACGCTTACATTCGGTCTTCCTCTAATACAGTTTCTTGACTCCATAGGGAAGGTAATTAACAGAAAAGCAGTGGTGTGCATATTTGCAATGCCCCAAAATCATCATTTGCACATCAAACAGCCTCCACCTTCATCCCAGTCAATTTGCATATAATACCACAAAAGGTGCATCAATGTCAAATAGAAGTCCTCATTCCAATGCAGGATCTACAGTGTGTCTCCTCTGCTGGGATGCTGAGGTGGGTGCACCTGAGATATACAAAGCGCTGAGTACAATACAGGGTCAGGTGAGGGGTAAAGCAGATGCTGAAATCGTCAGGGAAGGTGTGTTATACTTAGATATTGTAATCACTATGACTTATCAGAGGGATGAAGGCTGCTCCTACATTTTCCTGTTTTATCTTCTGGATCTTAGAGAATCACTGTTACTGTATCAAAGTCTATTAAGAATTTGGACAAAATGTTTGAAATAAATGACCACCAAAGCAAGAGAAGGGACAGGACATCCTGACTGACCAGACTGAAGAATGAATTCAAAAGTCACCCATATAATTACAGAAATTGAAAAATTCGGATAATACACAAATAAACAACTCACAATTAGATCTTCACAAATACAAACTGGATGTGCTTACACATAAACTGACGTTCAAACACAAACAGTTTGTGACACATCTGGGCTTCACTTACAGTACATTACTGAGTAGATTGCTGTTAACCTGCTTCCAGAACTAAGCCATTTTCACACAACCCAAACAGATGTATTCAACACACAAGTCTAAAGGGAAAAGGTTTGAGAATGTAGTCACTGACTGCAGTTACACCAACCAATACAGCTAGCATGCACACTAGTTAGGATGCATGCATTATTCATGCATTTTCTCTCCTCAGAAGGACACATTAAATATTTGTTAACTTATAAAAGCATCATGCAACTCTCTGCACCTCAGGACTATTAATTTTCCCCACACGCTTCATTGTAAAGCTCCATCTGCTTCACCTCTGGTCCTATTAAGGCAAGGGAGGGATTGAATATTGGAGAGGAACAAAGATGGTGAACACAAGGGACAGAGACTCTATATCCACAAATAAATAAGGAAACATTGTGCAGTCACTTTCAAACAGTCGCGCTCCCTGTGATGTTGTATATTGACAAGTACACAACAAAAAGAGACATGGCATTGTGATTTTGATAAGTGATTTTATACTTTTAGTCACAGGCTCTGTTCATCTTTCTGTTTTGGACATAACAATGACTCCATCTTCAATCAAACTTAAAAAGCTAATGTTTACTTAATGTCAAAGAACACTAACCAAATGTCACAAACTTTTCCCCACTATTTTTCTCATCTGTGATATTTAACTATCTGAGATAACTTTCAACAATTTTACAATTAAAATCAGGGTGTGCATTGCATTATTTATTGTTCTACTTTTTTATTCTTTAAACAGTTCCAATAAATCATCTTTAATGATTAAAGAGCCCATGTTAGTCTCCCTAATATCACTATGCATGCAGATAGTCTAATTACACTGAATTATAAATAGAATTTGGTTCTTTCCTACAGTGATTAATTAGGTTTTATGTTGTGCCATAGACACAGTATTGTATTACAGATTCAAATATGTTTAGACCCCAACCAAATGAGCATAAAAGAACAGTACAGATTACTGTTGAATTCTATAGATTTTTGTTTGTTTGCTTTTTTACCAAATAAAATTAGACAAAAATTAGGCCAGAACACAAAGCATTCTGCTTCATTCATTTTCTATGCACCGCAGACTCATCAACATCTCTCTAAACATGCCAGTGATTATTTCTTTCAGAATTTAACTCGGACAGTGTTCTGATGTATCTGGTTACCGAGTGCATTACATTGTCTTTGACTGCAACATCTTAGAGATGGACTTGAACATGCAAGGAAGATCAGTCAAATCCATACCCTTGACTTGACCAGACCTAATAATACCAGTGAATGACTTCCCATTTTTCACAAATTCAGCATCATAACAATGGGGACGGATACTGGCAGCTGGAAATTGGGCTTTCAGAAACAAGTTCGCCTAAATTTGGTATGAAAGGAAATTCATAGATTAGTCAAATTGATCCTGTGAATTTCATACTATTAATACCCGTGACCTGTATACATAATAACAAGTGGTCCCTGTAAATATCATCCTGTGATTCAGTTGTGCAAATCCTGCTCCTGTTCATTCAAGATTACATGTCAGGGATTACCATCGTAAAAAAAAAAAAACATTAAAATAAAAAAAACAGCTGCAGAACTTAAACTTAAATGTAACATTTAGTAGCTGTGAATGTAATATTCTATGCAGTTTATTCTGATCCTTTGAATAACTAAGAGGTACAGTTGGGCGATCGACATTTTTTTAGATC
>OMNW01030708.1:0-10868 GCA_900303245.1 Selene dorsalis | reverse complement strand
GCAGGATAAGTGCTGATAAGAATAAGGCCTGAAAATAACTTTCTGTTCTTGTTTTGATTATAAAGATGATAAAGATGATTTTAAAATCTTTAAAAACATTGACTGACTCCATCCAGAGTTTTACAGATTCCCTAAAACTAAAAATTTATGATGATATACATTACAGTCAGGGCAATGGGCAAATCAGTATCACAGTTAATTGAACGTTTTAACTGGATTAAAATTAATGACACATGGATCACTGAAGATTTGTCCTTGAAGCTGGGATTTTTTTCTAGCCTATATTTTTTAAAATGATTTAAGGAAACACACACACACACATACAGGACCTCCACCCCCCCGATTCCTCCATTCCCATGCTGGACTGTTGCTACGCGCTCACATATTATTGAGAGTAATAATTTGCCATAGCAGACACATGTGACTTACAACCACAGACGTAATGTTGTCAAGGAGACAACACATGAACTCACAGTTAGGATGTCAGTGTCAGTTCATTTCAGTCTCAGTTTATTTATTTGTCTTGAACGTGATTATGCAAATTAACAGTTAAAAGGGTCTGAAAGTCACATGTTGCACAACGAGTTTATAGCTGATGGAGACGTGTTTTTGTTTGTGTCGTGTACACGAACGCAAAGATGCGCGCGCGCACACACACACACACACACGGGTGGTGCGTACACGTGGATTGATCCCACCTCACTGATCAACACTGGTGGCAGTAATGTGCCAACACAATCATCATGTCCTCACAGAGGAGATGAAGAAGCAAACCAATGACAAGTTAAACATGGATGAAAACAGAGCAAATAAAACCTTGATTCATTCTTTATTCATTTCTTGACCACTTGAAGTATCAGTCATAATCAAAGTTCTCCTTAACTGACCACAGGCTCTCGTCAGAGGGATTACTCATCTCCCTCCAGGGAACGTGAACAGCCATATTTTCTCAGCTGCTTTCAGAGTATTTGACCACACGTCACCGCTTTGTTTCTGTAAACATTACGTCATCATTGCTAAATGCACATGACTGAAAAATGAGTCATTTTTCTCTGAATCATATGGCACTGTTTTGAGCCCTTCAGATTAATCAGTGGCAGAAACTGGCACAATAAAAATAAGAGACACTAGTAGCCGAACATTAGAACAGTAGCACGAGGAAGTTGCATTCATGTAGAAGTAGTAAAGCAGTTGTGTCGCATCAAAGTACATATTTTGGACTCGTAGACAGTGGTAATCAGTTAGGCGTGTGGAGCTATCAAGTTTTATTGTGGTTTACATGAGTGAACAGATAACAAGGGGAGTGCCTTGATGTGTAAGAAGTGTTGGTGCAACAGAAGTCACGACAGCAGTAGCAGTGAGGAACGGCTGCTGTAGAGAGATCATGATGCATGACGCTGTTTGTCCTGATCCAGTGTTGTAAGATAACAATTTATGGGAGCATCTGCAGAAGTCAGTGTAACAGGATGGTGACGATCTGTCAGCCTGAGGTGTCGTCTGGCCCCCGGATCTGCTTCCTGGTTACGGCAGGAGTCAGCATAGCAACCCATTAGCCAAAGAGCCTGATAAGTCATGATTCATAGGCAGTGACGGCATGGTTTACAGTTTGCCTTTGACCAGTCGGACTGGTTGCAGGAAAATACCGACTGTGTTATTGTTTTATCATGTTTAGATTAGATACATGTTATCAACAACTCAGCCCTGTGTTTAAAGGTAGCAGGAGAGCTCCTGTGTGGAGTCATTTGGGCGGTGGCTATTTGTATCCTGATTTATCCTGTATGTATAAATCCATACACAATCACCTTATTAATGTCTTATAATAACGTCTTGAGGTTATTTTACATGTATTATGTTTGATTGAAAGATTATACCTGATTTATATCAGATCTGTGTAACAATTAGTGCATTAGGGTGATTTTTCATTTATTTTACTGGTAATACACGACTTTTCTTTAATTCTTCAATACAATGTTTGACTGAGCACAGTGATGATCACACTTCCTGTTCGTGCAGGGATATATATATAGACACCTGGCATCACAGAGAAAGTGTACAGAAACTAAAATCCACCACCAGTGAAAACAGGAGTTATTATTCTTGCAGCACAGAGACACAGATTGTCTTTATTGGTGCTGGCTGAAGTTAATATGGTAATGAATGACTGTGAGATAATGGTATGAATTTCAATACTGTGTGTCTCTGTTTGGTATTCTCTGTTTCCGTTAGTGCAGTAATCAATAGATGTCTCTGATTTTCTCTCTCTCTCACTGATCGTTTGTGAGAAACTCGTTCTGTCCTTGACCACAATCTCCCACATTGTTGAGAATGAAAGCTTCTTCCTCCCTCACTCCTCCTCCTCTTTTAACGCTCTCACTCTCTCTCTCTGTCTGTCTCTCTCCCACAATATCTCTATCCACAAATCTCAGTCTCACAATATTTCCTTCCCTCTGTTCTCTCAGTTGCACTCAGTGACCTAATGAGAGTCAGAGGCTATATAACAAGCCCAGCTGCTTTCATTTTACTACTGGTGTGTGTGTGTGTGTGTGTGTGTCATTACCCATGTGATGGTAAATCTCACGAAAATCAGGATAGTTTCTGATCACTGATCATTTCTTTAAATAGAAAAGAATTAGTATGGATTTGCACTTAAATGTAATGTTTTCCTCCTCCCCCCTGTCTGCCCCCTCTCTCCCTCCAGGCTACCTACCTAATGGTATCCATGCAGTAGAGGCCATGTTAGCTGCTGCCAGCATCGGAGCCATTTGGAGCTCCACGTCCGTCGACTTTGGAGTCAATGTAAGGATTGTGTTTCTTTCTTTATTTACACATGTTTGCGATAAAGTCTCATTCACTCCAAATAGTCTCAATATGAATATCATTCAGACTTTACTAAATGATCTAAACCAAACCAAACCTGTCTGATCTGCTGATCGACTGTGAAGCACCTCCCAGTGCTGGTAGAGTGTGTATGTGAGTGCTGGTGTCAGTGGCAATTTTAATCTCTAATCTTGGCAGAGTTCATGTTCTCGTCCTTGACCTCAGCTGCTCTGGGCCAGTTGTCCCATGTCAGTTCTTAAAGTGGATTCACGACACATAATTCAAATGACAATTTGCACAGAGTAAAAGGTGAATGAGCTCCTTGAAGGAAGATGTCACATGTGTGAGTCGAGCGTGAGTGTAATTAACCACATCATCCTGCAGCAGCTCCTTCATCAATGCTCCTTCTGTCATCTCACCCTCTGCCTTTTGTTTCTGACGTGCTGCTGCCCCCTCAGGCAGATTAGAGAACTGCTCTTACCCTCTAAAAATAAATGTTTTAATCAAACATCACCAGTCCAGGTTTGACTTGTGCTCGTAGTCAAATTACTTTGCAAAGTTGTAATTGTAAATCTGTGTTTTTGTAACCCCCCCACCCCTCTCCTTTCGTTCTCTCAGGGTGTCCTCGACAGGTTTTCTCAAATCCAGCCCAAACTGATCTTCTCTGTCGCTGCGGTGGTTTACAACGGGAAAACACATGACCACATGGAAAAGCTGACCAGCGTTGTCAAAGGTTGGCAGACACATTTACTTTTGTTTTGTCTGATACTGTCAGAAATGTGTTTGGTCACTTTATAGCGAGTATAACCAAGAACTAAGTACTGCAAATTACGGAAATAGAAGAGTTCTTATAGTGCAAAATCAGAAGATTAGAATAAAGTGGCTCTACAGTGTTCAAAATTGAATAATTAATGCAGAACAGATGCAGGGTAGATGTACAGAATGAAGCAGGATCATGATGTGTTAGCTCAGGAGCTCCCAGAGAATTACTCAACATCATTGCTCTGTACTAAAAATTGATTTCTTGTGACTTCCACTAAGAAGCAAAATGTGTTTCGTGTTTATGAAAATAAAACTGAGATTCATCTGGGAGCCCATTTGTCTCTCCATAAAGCTCAACTGGGATGTAAGCACACAAAGACATCAGCTTCTCTCTCTGTCTCTGAAATCAAGGTCTGCCTGACCTGAAGAAAGTGGTTGTGATTCCCTACGCTCGCTCCAAGCACGAGACCGACCTCTCCAAGATCCCCAACAGGTGTGTGCGCGCGCTTCTGTGTGTGTGTGGATGTAAATGCACTGAAATGTTAAAACTGAGAACTGTTAATACAGAGCAGGTCGCAGATGTCTTTGCTCTTACACATTTTCTCCTAAATTTCTCCACAGTGTATTTATTGATGATTTCTTGGCGTCCGGGCGTGGTGAGGGCGACCAGTTTCCTCAGCTAGAGTTTGAGCAGCTTCCCTTCTGTCACCCTCTCTTCATCATGTATTCCTCTGGAACCACAGGAGCTCCTAAATGCATGGTCCACTCTGCTGGGGTGAGAAGAAACACACTGGTTTCCGTTAGCCTCTAATTACAGACTATGGATGGCTCTGCCTATGTTAATTTGTTCAGTGTGTTCACACAGACACACACACGCACACACATATGTTGTGGGTCATTTTATGAAACAAGTATAGGCATGGTGCTTCTCGCATCCTAATACACATCCACCACATCATACATCATTTATTTCCCTCACAGCTGTAAGCTCATGCTGGTCACATCTGTTTGCAGAGTTGGACCACAGTCTGATTTTCAATTCCCACCATTTATATTAAATACACATCACTGATGATTAGTGTAAAAAGAAGGCGATGCTCTCATAAACCCACAGAGACATGTTTTCAATGAGAAGAAGAAGAAGAAATTCTGAAGTGGACAACATAACTATTCTGTTCTGGAGCTTTCAGTCACAGCACATAGTCTTCATCACCAGATACATTTGGCTGTGTTGTGATGGAATAATAGATGGAGAAATTTCCATTTCTGCCTCCACTGTTAAGGATTTATCACTTATGCTGAAGTTAATTCTTCACCTCAGACACAGCAGCCACTTCACAAGGTCCCTTTAGTGGCTGGAGGGATGAGATATCATTGACACAAAATTCTAGTAAATTGACTGTTTCTCAGCTTAAGGACCGCTTGAAGCACTTTACAATACCCCTTACACTCGTACACACACACACACACACTCGCACAGTGATGGAGCAGCTCTCAGGAGCAATTCAGGGTTCAGTATCTTGCCCCAAGGACGTGCAGCTCAGAGGAGCCAGGGATCGAACCGCTGCCGTTCTGATTAGTTGACGACCTGCTCTACCTCCTGATCCCACTTATCACGTATTTACAGCACGCTCATTATACCGGACACATCTGCCACATTAGGAACGAAACCACAGCTGAAGAGCAGCAGGCAAGTCTTTATTGCTGCTCACTGAAGGGCCCAATCCCTTTTCGAAGGGGTTTGACAAATTTCCCCAAATACACCAGCAAGATGGCTGCAAGATCCAAACCCTAACCCCAACTGAAGAGACTCAAAATTTAAATATTTTCACCATTTATAAGGATTTTAAAACCACAACAACCATTTTATTTTCCATTCAGTCTCGTGTCCACAAATCACAATGCCGTTCTTGATAGAAAAGTTTTTAATGAAATATGTGAGTGTGCTGTAAACAGTCCCATATACTTGCATATTTTCACTCATGATACTGGAGGTGAAGTCCAGCTGCAGCCTGTCCGATAAAAAAACATTACGATGTACATGATGCAATTATTATTGTATAGTAATAGTGTCAAATTTCATAGGGGAATATTTATATACATGAGAGTTGTTTTGTTGCTGTTACACGTTCCTCCACTAGATGGCAGCAGACCTCCATCAGCTGATCTCTTTTCAAAAGGTTATTTTGCTCTCAAAAGGGGAGTATGAATGACACCCCCCCCTCCCCACTGCTACCAACCATGTTTGAATGTGTGATTTCAAGAGGACCACTGCACTTTGGATGGCTGAAACACTTCACATTCAAAATGGATTAACACACACAAACAAGATGCATTCACACGTCCTCACATAACAAGTTGTTCTCCCTCTCTCTCTGTAATACCTATTTTCCTTCTTTCTTCTCTGTTTCAGTCTCTCATCCCTCTTTCAAATTGGTTTTCTGTCCTTAACCTGCATGAATCTTCCCCCTCTTATCCCACTTAGTCCTGTGTTTTCGGACTCTCATTAGGGTATTTTTTTCCCTCTACTTTATGCCCTCTCTGCTCCAGCACCCTTTTATTTCTTCCCCTTGTTGTATTCCTCTCTGTCTCCATCTCATTCTTTTGTGTCCCATCCTTCTCCCCACGCTGCCGATAATTAGACAGTAATGCGTTGGTGAAAACATTTCGTATTGTGACGCTGGCAGTACTCACTGGCTCTACCAATTAGCCCCAGCACTGTTGTGCGTTATGCTTTGTTACGGCTCTGTTAACATGCTGTCGGCAGCAAGATGGCACGAACCAGGGGGACAGGCATGGCAGCTGAGTCCTGCCAAAGATTATATGCACGCACACACGCACACATGTACATGGACCACCTGTTTATGTGAACAGCAAAGTACACATAGGCTCAAACCGAAAAGCTCACACAGTCATGCACACAGTCATACGGTTCGTACCCTACACCAGCAATAATTACCTCCCCAACTGTGATGGGTCAGTGACTGTAGGAGAGTTCACACTTAACCCAAATTACCCTTTTTCCTAAGAGAAGTGCCTCTGTGTGTGAAAGCCAGCTTGACGAAGTAGCATAAAACTTGATTATTGCAATATTTCAGTGATATTTGGAATTTGTCAGGATGAAACATGTGTCATTACGAGATAACTGTGGTAAACCAGAATCGAATTAACAGTCTGTCTCTCTCTTGTCTCATTAGGGCACGCTCATCCAACACTTGAAGGAACACATACTGCATGGCAATATGACCAGCAGTGATGTCATCATTTACTACACCACGGTAAGTCCACAGCCTTATCACAAAAACAAAAAAAACAAAAAAAACAGAAAAGAAGCACTTGTGATACAGAAAATTTCTGATTCCTGCGGCACTCTCCTCTGCCCACCCACTGCTTCACCTCAGCTCTCTGCAGGGGTATAATGTTTCATATAGCTGGGTGTTATTCATCATGAGGCTGGTCATAAAGAAACCCAAAGATGCACACACACACACACACACAGGCAGGTCACAGGAAGAAGAAGAAGCTGCTGCCTCCTTTTTGATGATGATGTTCAAAACTGAGGAGTCTGATCTTATTAGAGCTGCAGTTGATGAGTTTTGGGTTGCGTATTTGTGTGTTTATGTTTGACATGTTTTGTTTGGGTTTCTGACACGAGGACAATTATGTGGGCTCCTGTCTCCTCGATTTGGAAAGTCATGCATGGCATCTAACGAGGAAGTTCTTCAGATTGTAAATAAAGAAACTTCTGTTTTACATCTGTTTAGTCAACATATCACTTAATACCCATGTAGTTTAGTCGCTCTCAGTCAAAACAACAACAAAAGACAGCGTAGGATCATTGGAGCTGACCGCTTAACTTTGTTTCTATTGTTTCTCTTAAAACTTATAACCAAGACGACGAGTTTTTATGACAGTGAAAATATGACTCTGTAGGGGAAGCTCTGTAGAGGAAAAAGCGACTGACTTGCATAGTTCCCCTTTCATGTAGGATAGATATCACTCCCATTTCAATTAGATTAAAATACATACTTGAAAATAACCAAGATGTAAAAAGTAAATCTTAAAAATGTAGCTTGATGTATGCTTGATGCATGAACTTAATCAAACTTTTGCTGTCACTCACAGATGAGTTGTTTCACCATTAGTTGGTAGTTTATACAGTAAATGCCCACATAGACAATGTGTCCTGTATTAGCACTGCGGACACTTCTCAGTAGAACCAATACCATTATTATTTGTTCATGTGGGAGATGGTGCCAGAGCAGAAGCTCAGCGTGGAGCAACAAACAATCACGCGAACCACAGGCGCATAATTCACGGTCTGCGGGGGTCGTCCATTTTTCCTACCCATTTTATCCATGTTGATGAGGCGGGATTGTTTACAACAGATAAACTGACCACTCTGTTTGTTATCTCTGCTGCTCGTAGACCGGCTGGATGATGTGGAACTGGCTGGTGTCTGCTCTGGCAGTGGGAGCCTCTGTGGTTTTATATGATGGTTCACCACTAATGCCCACACCCGACGTACTGTGGAACCTGACAGACCAGCTGGGGTGAGTTTGCCACGCACACACACACACACACACACACAAACAAATGAGAGATGCTGCCAAAAAGGGACCAACAGTGTTTGAATTGCTCTGCGGTTTATTGCTTTCTGTTGGAAGACAGTTTTTTATTTTAAATCCTAAAACGCACTTTGAAAAAGCTCTCATTATGAACAGTATGTATATCAATATTAAGGTAAGAATGATTTCCTATACAATGTGTGAAACACATACACACAACCAGTCTGACCCTCAGTCTTAAGGGTCTGGATCTTCCACAAATTTGCAAGATGATGAATTGTTTTTTTATCATCAGAGATGTGCTTTTAAATGGAGGCTCAACATGAGGATATCTACACGGAGCTGTAAGAATCATTAACAGTAATCATCAGCCGTTTGGTGTTTGGGTCTCTGTAAAGACAAACCTCTTTTTGTTCTTGATGTTCAAAACAAATTCCACAACAAAACAAAACAAGACGAAGGCATCCAATTTCTCTTCAAAAAAAGTTTCTATACTATATTCTCTATATCTGTTCAGCTTTAATAGAGTTCAGTGCAGCCAAAAACAGGCTGCAGCTTCAATAAGGGATTCAACTCGTATTGGCAAGCTATAAGAACAAGTGTGAGCTTTTTTTTTCTTGTTTAATATGGGAGGTTTGAGAAACAGACAAATGGAGAATAGAGAAAAATCTGAAGCCAGAAAGAAAGCAGGAGGAGAGGGGTGCTTGGAGTTGTTGTTTTTTTTATCCACAGAATTGATAGTGTGTTTACCTAATTGACAACTTATACACACATGCACACACAGGAGCCGACACATGAGTAAAGATCTCAGCTGGTTGGAACATGCATTAAAAACAGAGATGCTCCACCGCTGATCGCACACTAATGCTGATTTAAAATCAGAGAAGAGAAGAACGGAAAGGATGGATCGGTTGGAAAGAAGGGAAAGAAAAATGTAGAAGAAAGCTGAGGGTAATAGGGTATAGAGTGGGTAATGGAGATGATAATTTCACCTCATTTTATATGCCATAGATTAGACAGACTGTTATTTGGTGGATAACTGAAAAGAAACAGTGGAAACGAGGAACAAATCTCATCCTGTCAAGTCACTACCAGGCAGCAAGCTGTAGGAGTTTTACTGTACTCTTGTTAATTCCTTTGGGATTTGGAGAAAATATGATTTCTTGACACTGTTTAAAAGACATTAACCCTTACAGACGCACCACAAACTGGCTCTGTGAGGTTACCACCTCGCTGTCATTTGTAGAGCGCGGTCGTGTTTCCTCTTCAAATGACCAGGCTGTTTAAAAGAGGAACTATTCTACTTTTTTACCTTCATTAAACAGCTTCAGAGTAATTGTGATGGTTAAATAAATGACTTGCAAGATCAGAGCCTCCACCCCGGTGTCCAGCTCTTGTCTCGGCAGCACCACAACGCAAACGTGTCCCATAACCCGTAATCTCTTGTTTATGACAGATAAGACCACACAAATATACATGTCCTAACATCGTATATGATAAATAATGTTATCTACCGCTCCATGGATTGCTTTCTCGCCGGCTTCATTGAAAACAAATGCACATGGCCGGGAACCTTAACGTTTGTTGATGCTGTATCATGACTCAATGAGGACATCACGTGTGAAGATGAGCGATTGTTTTGTCATCTGATTTCATCTTTGAAAACCAGTTTTCAGCAGCTCTCTTCAAATCCAGTTCCCAAATCTGTGCTCTTATGTGACTTTGATGAATGTTTAGTTTGGTCCTACCTCCTCCCACCATCGCCATCATCAATTAGTGGAGCAGATATTAAACCCAGCATTGATCCTCTATTGTCTTTTTAAGAAGGCAAGAGAAAATCGGAGAGAGAGCGGTCAAGGATACGACTGTGAGGTGGTGGAAATTTAATAGTAAGCACAATGAGCAGCTATTATTTTTCACTGAGTACTTACATTCAGATTTCTCAAGGGGTCTTCAAGTTGTGTGTGTGTGTGTGTTTGTACTCCTATCATTGTGAGGACAAGTGTGAATTTTTAACCTTTGGAGTGAGGACCATTTTGCTTGCTTAGGCTTGTTCACGTCAAGTGTGTGAGGGTCCCATTTTCACATCATCTAGTCAGTTTATGTCCTGATCCTGATTCTGTCCCATTCCTATTACAGCATCTGGACCCTTTCAGTCTCTCACACTCAGTCTCTTACAGCTGGTGGTGTTGAAGTCAGTCAGGGTTCAGAGGGAGAAGGGAATTGGGCCCTTGTGTCCCCGGCCTGGTCCGTCACATTAATGGCTGCGTTCCAGTCCGGTCTATTACAGACCATAGACTGTATATGGCTTAGGCTTGTTCACGTCGAGCGTGAGGGTCCCATTGTCAGATCATCAAGTCAGTTTGTCCCCTCACTGTCAGTCAGCATCAACTCTGATTTTTTTTAAAGGAAATTAGCCAGAGTTCATAACCATGTAAAGTCAAATACAGCAGATGTCGTCGGAAGCGTCGGAACCTATCAGTTCCGGGTCCCTGTTCTGGTCCCAGTCCAGATCCTGGATCTGATCCCGATCCCGATCCCGGTCCCGATCCCAGTCCCGGTCCCGGTCCCGGTCCCGATCCTGATCCCGATCCCGATCCCGGTCCCGGTTCGGGTTCCGGTTCCGGTCCCGATCCCGATCCCGGTCCCGGTGCCGGTGCCGGTGCCGGTGCCGGTTCCGATCCCGGTTCGGGTTCGGGTTCGGGTTCCGGTCCCGATCCC